>LNSY01385136.1:0-16980 GCA_002024485.1 Artocarpus camansi
CGTTCCTTTGTTCATTGAATACTAGGCTGAGCTTTTGCGAATACGCTAGGCCTTTTCTTGGTCATCGGATTGCTCAACTATGGTCATGTATCAGATGACCTAGTTCATCCATGTTCTTATTTAGTCAATGGCTTCTCCCACTATTTCTTTCCTGATGCTCGACTCGACAAGCCTTTCAATTAACTAATGTTAGGTTACTGTCTTTTAGGCATGAGCCTAGTCAAGCAAGTGTGTTGGCCTCTACGCTCTCTACTCGAGGAATCTAATTGAATAAAAAGCTCTTGAAATCCTTGAGCAAAGCCTTGGCTTGGCCTAGATAAGTAGCCATACATTTATTTCGGGCTTGGATCCGTTGGTTACTTGCTAGACCATAAGCATGGAGTTGCTATGAATGCAAATACGGTCTACCCCAAGCTCTTGTGTAATCTTGAGACTAACTATCAAGGCTTCATACTCGGCCTTATTTTTAGAGACCTTGAAATTAAATTGGAGTGTATAGCTAGTCTTATAGCCATCCGAGTTGATGAGGATGAAACTGACGCCCTACCTGTTTATGCTTGAGGATCTATCTACTAATAGTTTCCATTTGGGCATGGGTCTGTTCGTGTTATTGCTGGCTAGATCAAAATCTTCCACAAGCATCTTCTCGGCCAAAAGGGTGGCCTAGCTGACGTCTGTGAATTTTGCTATACAATTACCCAAGGCTTGCGCTTTAATGATTATCCAAGGCACATATTGTATATCAAATTCTCTGAACTCAACTGACCACTTGGCCATCTAAGTAGAATTTTCTAGATTTTGGAGTATTTGACATAAGTGATACTTTGTCAGGATTCAGATAGTATGCCTTTAGTAGTGTGACCAAAGCTTACATGCGGAGGTGATGAGAGCTAAGTCTAGTTTTTCTAACAACGGGTAACTCTCCTTAGCACCTCGGAATGCTTTGTTGGTGTAGTAGACCGATTTTTGGATGCCTCATTCTTTTCAAATAAGGACCAAGCTAACTACCTTCTCAAATACCGCCAGGCACTCGTAGTGTATCTCTTTTAGCAGAGGTTTAGATAGGAGCAGGGGTTTGACTAGGTATTTCTTAAGGCTTTGAAGCGCTTCTTCGCACTCTCTACTCTATTCAAATCAGCCTTTAAGTGCTTAAAAAAAGGTTGGCACTTGTCGATGGACTAGGAGACAAACCCGGACAAAGCGGCGAACATTTAAGTCAACTTCTAGACTTCTTTGATTGTATGGGGAGAATGCATGTCCACAACAACTTGGGCCTTGGCCAAATTGACCTTAATGCCCTGGTGGTTAGCTATAAATCCAAGGAACTTACTCGACTCCACTCTGAATACACACTTGGCTGGATTGAGCTTCATCTTGTATTCTCAGAGGACATCAAAGCTATCTCATAGGTCAGCGATGTGATCAACTGCTCAAATAGATTTCATAAGCATGTCGTCGACATACACCTCGTGGTCTTCCCAATCTGTCAAGCAAACATCTTATTCACAAGGTGCTGATAAGTGGCTCCAGCATTCGTTAACCTGAATGGCATAACAATGTAGTAAAATAGTCCTTGGTCGGTGGCAAACACTGTGTTGACCTAATCTTCCTTGGCCATCTTGATATGATTTTATCTAAAATAAGCATCCATGGAGCTCAATAGTTCATGGTTGGCGGTTGCATCCACCAACTAGTTAATCCAAGGTAAGGGGAAGCAGTCTTTCAGGAAAGTAGTCTTTTAGGGAAGCTTTGTTTAGGTTCGTAAAGTCAATGTCGACCCGTCACTTTACGTTGGCTTTTTTGACTAAGACTACATTCATTAGCCACTTCGAATATGGACTTCTTGGATAAACTTGCCCTTTAATAGCTTTTGAACTTCTTTGTTGATGGCGATGTACTTCTTCAAATTGAAGGCTCTTCTCTTCTAGATGACCAGCTTGTGCTTAGAATCAATATTTAGGTGGTGGCTGATGATGCTTAGGTCAACCCCAGGCATGTCTTCATTAGACAAGGCAAACAAGTCCCGATATTCCATGAGAAACTTTTCTAGATCCGCCTAGATCTTAGGCTTTAATTGAGACCTAAGCATGACCATACGGTTGGGGTGTTCGAGGTCCAAATGGCATAGTACCAGGTCTTTTATGGGTATTGCCTATACTTCCTCCTTAGGGAGCCATAGGTCGAGGTCAAACTTTATTTTTGGCTCCTCCTTGGTAGGAAATTCTACCTCGTCAACCTTATAAATGGCCAAGATGTTCAGCCGTCGAGTTGTGCCCTTTTTTACGGCTTTGACATAGCAATCCCTAGAGTCCTCTTATCTCAACCTTATCATGCCAACTCCGTTCTCGATTGGAAACTCTATGGCTAGGTGATAGGTAGAGACCACAGGCTTAAGGGAATTAAAGGTCGACCCCCTATTGATAATGTTGTGCTAGGATGGCTTATCGACTATAAGGAATTTGACGAGACGTATGACTTAAGCATGATCTTTGCCAAAGGTAACCGACAGACAAATCTTGTGTACAACTCGGACACACTCCCTTAAGAAATAGTAGAGGGGGGTTTAGATCAGGATGAGCACAACATTGTTGATCTTTAGTTTGTCAAAGGCTTGTTCAAACAAAATGCCAACCTAGCTACCATTGTCGATCAACGGACACCAAACTATGTTGTTTGTGATCTAAAGTTCACATACCAAGGCATTGTTGTACGAATGGATTAGCCTATCTGCCTCCTTTTCTGTGAAGATTATTGGAACATCCTGTTGTCGACATATTTTGTTAATATGGTCAAACATATTCATTAACTCCTCGGGCCTCCCAATCATAAGACTACGGACAACTTGAAGTGTCCCTAGTAATTGGCCCACCTCGTATGGAAGATGTTCAATGGGTCTAGGGCGTTCATACCACTACTGTTCCGTGTTCTTGACTAGCCTTCTTGGGTTAGTTGGTCGTTCCTTCTAGCATTATTGCCTAGAGTGACGACTCGCTTGAAGAACTCTTAGAGGTGCCTGCCTCAGACAAGCATTTTGATTTGGTCTTTCAATTGGATGCAGTCTCGAATGTTATGTTTAATGTCTTTATGGAAGTTGCAATATTTAATCTCGTCTTGCTTTGCTCAATTCCCTTCAATGGAGGTTAGTTTACTAGCAGATTGCGGTCATTGACCTAGTTGAGCACTTCAGTAATGGTGACAACTAAGGGTGTGTAGCTTTGAAATTTCTTGGTCGGGACTTTTGATTTGTTGGTCTTGGGCTTCTTGCTCTAGTTAGGCTTTCCTTGTTTAGGTGGACTCTTATGTTTCTAGCCTTTCGTACTGCTGCCTTCTCCATCACAATGACTTTTCATGTAATCAGCCATGTCTGCATGCCATTAGACATTCAAAAGCATTTGAGAGAAAGTGTCAGGCTGCTCAAGGACAAGCGACCAGAGCAAGCCCTTGTCCCTTAACCCCATGGAGAAAGCATGCTTAAGGGTCTTGTCTTTAGTATGCCTCACCTCCAGTGCTGCTCGGGTAAAGCAATTGATATAATCTCGCACATCTTCATCCCTTTGCTTGGCGACATAGAGGTGAGTCATTTCTTTCCTTCTTATTTGGGATGGGGCGAAGGCTATTGAAAAGGCATCAAACAGTTATCGGAAAGAGCTCATAGTGCCTGGCTGCAATGGAAACATTATCAAGCCAAGCTAGTCAAGGTTAATAAAAACACCTTACACATGGCTGCATCGTTGGCATTTTGGAACATCATTTGGCCCCTATAAAGCTCAGGGTGCTTTTTTGCATTGGTTGTTCCATCATAAGCCGTGATTTGCGGCACCTTAAACTTGTTCAGCATTAGGCTGTTGTCATAGCATTGGTGAAGAGTGGGTCCGGCATACCACCTTCATCTACCCCATAGCAACTATTCTAGATCTAATCAATATGCCGTTGTAAGTCTTGAAGTTATCGGCTATTGGTATCATTGGGTAACTCCACATTGTATGGGGTGCTACCCTCTGCCCTCATATTGTCTCTAGCCTTTGGTCTGTCTTGGGGGAAGTAAGCCTCTTGATCCTCAAGCTTATCAAAAATTGGTCTGTCTTGGAGCCGTAACGGCCATCTCGAGGCCTAAGCCAACCATCTCTAACTAGTCGGTTGCCCTAAGAAACACTTTCTAAGTCCTGGGACTTAACTTGCTCGAAATTTCCCTCATTGTAAGAGCCCTCTCTCGACCCTGCTCGACCACCTACTCGGTCTTCCTAGACCAATGGAAGGAGAGCAGGGGTGGCTATTGTGCTTGTTGTTGTTATTGTGCCATCTGTTGTGTGAGAGAAGGCACACAACGACAGTCAATTCGCAGATTAGGTCTTCTATAGGTGAGGTTACTCTACCTTCGCTACCCTAGCCACCTAATTGAGACTTAGCCACATGCAGTTGTTTGTAAGGTCTTTTTTTATTGCAGGTTGGGCATTCCCCAACCCCTCTAGTCAGGGAGCCTCGTCCCAAGATTTGCCTCTGGTGGCCATATTGAATGAAGATGCTAGTGAGGAGAATACTAGAAAGGCCTGATGCTTGCCTTTTAGCACTAAACTGTTGATGCTTTGCTTGCTTCACTAGTGATCAATGTCATGTGCGGCTGCGCATGGTGATTGAACTACCTTCCTTGCTCATCTTGGCTTCCCAAGGTGAACTTGCAATAATAAGAGGGACACTTCAGAGATTAAAGGGACACTAATATAGTGCCAATTAAAGGCTCTCTGGCTCTCAAGTCAAATACCTATTTAGCTAAAATCAGGAGTAGGGTTAAGTGAGAAAGTCCTAGTAAATGCTCTCAATTTATAGGCTGCCACTTGGACCAAGTATTAGGTGGCTTTGACTTGTGACCCGCGTGTCCCATTATGTGGTATCAAGTGGTAGGTGACAAGTGTCACGATCTAGGAGGAAGGTTAGTTCTCTATCCGAGGGCTAAGATTAGGCCATGTGTCGACCTTTGAAGACAAGTTGCTGCTTAGGTGCAGGCCATATCCATCTGTCCCAAGCACATTTTTTTCCCCAGGAGGGGTCGTCTTGCGTGGCGGCCAGCGGAGGCCTTGGGGAGCATCTTGGGAGGAAGTGCCGATCAAAAGGAAGTTTGTGGATGTATGAGAAACGAATATGTTTGAGCAGGATGGTTGTACTATCGAGGAGATATCTTTGGAAAATGACCACCGACTATACCTCCAATACCTACTCTTCAACATGTCATTTCTCTCTCTCATCTTTACTAGGGTATTTACAACATCAGTTTTAACCTATCAATTATAATCATGAATAGTATAAAGCTCTCAGAAACTATAGTAAAATGCCAAAAATTGTTACAATGTAAAGCTCTCACATACCATAGTTCTTAAATTTAAAATATATGTTCCAACTAATCATCTAAATGGATGCTACTTGTCTACTATTAGTTTATTCAACGACAATGACGCCAAAAACATCGTCGTTTTTGTCTTCAACCTGTCATCTTCTTACTGTTAGGATCTTTTATATTTTGGTCTCTAATATTTTTGACTTTTGAACTATTGGATCACATTTTAAGTGAAAATGACCTCCTTCTACCCATTAATGACACCTTTTTTATTTTTTTTCCATTAATTTTTTTTGTTTTACTTTTTTTGAGTTTCTTATCGTTAACTTTTTTTTTACTATCCTTTTGATTATTTGATTATGTTTTATACTCTCTAGTCCATTCATTCCTTCAAGCTTCTACTATTATTTTCCCTAATTGTTGTCTTTAAATATTTTTGGTATTGGGTTGGTTATATAATTATAACTCTTAGTTTTAACTATTTTTTAATTTATTTTAAAAAAAAATTATAAAAGTATCTTTTGAATTTAAAATATTTATTTCAATTTCATCCTTACGAATATAAAAAATTGAACAAAATAATATAATTGCCCTTAAACGGTTATGAAAAATATCTTGTAGATTTAAAAACATAAAAAAAATCCTAGAATAAAACATCAAACTTCAAATAAAAGAACTTAAGTTTTATGACTCTTTAAATGTTAAGATATTTTTTAAAATTTTTATCAAAAATAAAATATATTTAAGAAATAAATTTGGTTTAATCAAAAGTATCTTTGTCTTATCTTTGTGTTTTTTGTCCAAAAAGTCTTTAAAGGATAAAATCGAAATATTTTTCAAATTCAAAAGATACCTTTGTATCTTTTAAAAATGGAAGGATAGATGGAGAAATATTTAAAACTAACATGTATAATTATGTAATTAATTCTTTTGGTTTCTCACAATATTGACCCTTTTTCATTCTCCTTCCGTCTAGTTTTTTGTCATTTAATTTTGTTGGCCTTTCTAAGTTATTATCCTTTAGTTTTATTGTGGACTTAGTTTTAATTATTTTATTATTTAGGTAAAGATAATTATAGTGAATTTGATCCAACAATTAATATTACCATTCTAAAAAAAGAGAAAATTAATAACAAGAAGTTGACATAAAAAAAAAGATCAAATGTTATTTTTATTGAATAAGTGTATCACGACGGTGTACACGGGTCTATTGTATAATTTTAATTCTTCTTATAAATTAATACAATGAATCATCATTTGCATTTTTTTTAATATAAAAAAAATAAAAATGTCATCATTTTTGAATGAAATTAAAACCTTATGGTCAAAATAGATAAACTTATAATTAATTAAATTGTTCTTGTTTGTCATCATCACTTGCATTTACAACCCAACACATTTATCTCTTTCATTTCTTTCCACACCTGCACCATGGTTTTATGTGGCCCCACTTACTACAATAATATCTGATCTATCTTGCAACTTGTCAGCGTTGTCCGGATTCTTAGGATTTTTTTATTTCTTGGAAACTTATTGGGATTTCCATTTTGCCACCTTGGTTTCACATATTGATATATATCCATCACCAAATGGAAAAAGACAACAAATGCGCCAATCAAACCATTCTTCCCCGTTTTTCTTTTCTTGACAAAAATATCATCCTCACGAGTTCACGTTAATTAAAAAAAAAAAATCATCAATCTTTGACCTTTATAAAATAAAAAAAATAAAAAAACTATCAATACAATCAGATCATTTTGCTCATTGTATCGACCTGATTTGTTAGAGAAAAAAAAATATATCTTTCTGGCGTTCCCATACACCCTGGCACCCCCAAAGCCTCCTTCCATCCATCAAGCTTGAATCAATCGTTGTTCATCTTCTTCAAATCTCGTCATCATTCATCAAGTAATTCCTCTTCAACATCGTACGACCAAAACATTTTCTGAATTTCCATCTCTCTTCCTTCCGTTTAAGGTCAGTGGTTTATTTTCGCTAATATTCGAATTTCTATAAAATTCTGCTACGCCATTGAATTGGAATTGAAAGGGACTTGAATATAACTCCGCCTGTTGGGCTTTCATCATTGTCTTTCTTTTTTTGTTTTGGTTTTTAAATTTTCAGTTCATAGTCACAATAATCAAATTATATGTCTCTGGTTTGACTTTTGACCTTGCCATTTCCTTAGCTTTGTTGATAGAAGATAGATGATCATGACTTGGGTTGCTGCTTCTCCTGCTTCAACGTCTCTGATCACAGCCTCTTCTTCTTTCACCTCAAAGAATCAACCCTTAAATCGCTACTCTCGTTCGGGTTTCCATGTGCTCTGCCGCAGTGGATCCTTCTCGGCCCCCTCCTCCAGCACAGTCAGCGACCTCAAGTTTTCCCTCCACGATGCTCTCGATTCTTCTGGAATCCGAACGTCCCATGCCAGGGTCTGTTGAATATTGAATTATCTTTTTTTTTAATTATTTTCTTCTTATATATATTCTAACTGGTTACAAAACTAAATTTTTTACCAGAATTAACAATCAATTTAGATGCATATTTTGATTTTCCTCTTTTCTTGAATTCTGTGTATTTTCTTGAAATGGACTCTGATTTCGTATCTCTGTTTGATTTGTTTCGTTGAAAATTTATATCACGATTAAACTATTTGATATGTTTCATTAATTTAAAAATTGATTAATTTTATTTAGCTTGTATTCCTAAAATGCATTTCTTTCAGTTTCTGTTGTTCAACCTGCGTTTCGAGACAGTGTTTAAAGTGTGTTCGGCAACGCAATTAGAACCAAAAGTTAGAACCAATTTACTGTAGCATGCAAGAGCTTTACCTTGTAACCTGCTTTGTTTTGCACTATTGCATGTGAGAGCTTTTTGCAATCGCCGTTTGAGCTATATAGTTGGAGCAACATTGCTAAACGCTTTTTAACAGTAATTTCTGTTTTGCAGAACTAATGAGCATTTTGACACGTGTGCATTCATGATGTTGATGATAAATTTTTTCATGATGTGTATCATTGCTCGTGTTTAGATTCCCTCTTGTAAATTACATACATGCATGTTGCATGCTACAAAGTGAATATGTTGGCAAAATTTTGGGTGCTTATTCTTCTCTGTAATTTAAAAGCAGCAGCGAGTGTTTTGTTTGCTCTCTGGCGTTTTCGTACTTCTTTGGAGTGTCCTCAGTTTGAAATGGGATTTTGAATGTTTTGTGAAAATTGGGTGCATTTCCGATCATTGAACAGGAAGCTAGGGAAGGATTCTGCGCACAGATTCAGAAGCTTTCTGAAATAGAGAGAGAAACCAGCATTAGCATCAATAGATATGTTGATTTGGGGAGAACAGCACTTTACATAGCAGCAGAGGATGATTCCCTCGTGTCTCATTCGTCCGTTCCACTCCCTGTGGATGCTTTCATTGACAGATTGGATGATCTCTCGATGTGTTACTGCTCTCATTACAGCTCCTCGTTCAGGTGGTCGCCTGAGAATTTCTTCGAAAGTTTAGAAAGCTATTTGTATGAGCAGAAGGTATACTTGTTGATTTTATTCGCAATTAAACTGCAAATTATGTCAGAAACAAAATGCAGCGGTTTAGACTTAATCATGTTATGTTCTACTTGATAGTATGAACAAGTTCATGTTTTAATATTCGTATTGTTTCACTCATTTCATTATGATAACAATTATATTGTCTCATTATTGGATAATGCCATGGAAACTTGTTTGGTTTTGCCCGTTAAAACTACTGAACTTTGCAATTCATCTTGAAAGAATTCCACATGAAAAATTTTGTTTATAAAAAAGATCTGGTAACTTAAATTTTTTCAGAGATAAACTATGTGTGTGAAGCATGTTGCAGCAAATGTTTGTTAGAAAGGATGTGTTTTATCATGATTTAGTCAGAGTTTTAGCCTTTATTTAATTGTCGATGCCTTTTCTTCAATTGTTTCTTGTTTCAGGGTTTCCGAAGAAGCAGTTTGGAGTATCAATTGGAGCCGCAATCTCTTTATCTTCACTCGGTATTGGATCTCTTGTCCACATGCTTCATACTGTGTCTTTGTTATTTATTTTAAGCTTATTTTTCAAACAATGGTAGCTATATATGGTCGTTGGTTTCAATAGTGTATCTTACTCTCCAAACAGGCTTTGACTCACCGTTCAGGATCCACGGCAATGCTCTCACTTATATACTCAGAGATTCTGAAAATGCTCCGTTTATGGGGCCTTTTGGATTTTGATGCAGAGATATTTGTTCCTCACGATCTTCATAGTCTTCCCAGAGGTTATCATAAACAGAAAAGTAAGGAATCTGATCAAGCGCACATAATGACATCACAAGCCCTACTTGTGGAGGTGACCATTTTTTCTTGCCTGAAGTGTTTTTCTTCTTTTACATATTTGCATAAATAATGTCACTATAATTAAGTATGCTGGTTTAACTCTGATAAAGTACGCAATATTGTGTATGTTGGTGGTTATTTTTATGGATGACGTAGTTGTTCCTTCTCTAGTGCTTGTATTGTAGGTATTCTCTTTTATTGGAGAGAGTTTCTTGGCTAGTGCTTGTATTTTACGTTCTCTTTTTCGCAGAAGAAAGATTGTCTGTCTTTTGCTTTGTCTGTCTTTTGCTCTCTGCATTTTTAGGTTCTCTTTTTTGGCAGAAGAAAGATTGTCTGTCTTTTGCTCTCTGCAATTTGTTTCTTCTTAAAAAAACTTTAGGTTTCTGATCAAACAATTATGGTACCGTATTTGTTTCTTTACCTTGCCACAAGGGGAAACAATTTCTTCCTTACGCCTTATTGGTGGTATATTCGAGGCACAAGTGGGGATGCTGAGACCTAGGAGAGGCTGATTATAGTGTCAAAGATTGCCTGGAAGGAGACTTATCTAAACCACTGTATATAAACTTAGCTTGCTTAAGATATTTAGTTGCATTAAATATGAGAAATTCCTGCAGCAGTCATAGAATATTTTGATAGTAGTTTCTTTTTATTTTTCAAAAAAAAAAAAAGGAAAATAGTTGTTTCCTTTCATCTCTAGTATATGTTTGCAAATTTGGGGTAAAATATTTTTCATATGCTAGTGTGCCATATATCTAGGTTAGTTGTGGTCCTCATAACTGATCATGGGTGCAGATATTGAGAAATTTGAAGGATGCTTTCTGGCCATTTCAACATGATAGCGAGGGTAGTTTGTTCTTAAGGGCTGCACGTGCCACTAACTGTGTCGATAGACCAAACATTAACGAGGATAGGTACTTCATGTATATAATTTTTTTTTCTCTTTTGGTCGCAAATTGTTCAACTGCTGAATCACTGATCTCTACTAAAGTCCTTTCATATTTTTTATGCTTTCCATATATATTTTGTTTTTGTCTTTTTTCAAAAGGTGTTCTGTTTGGTTACTTATGCACTTTGCCTTCTGCAGTGGTTCTCAGCTTGCATTTGCTAAGGCTGCTCAACATAGACTAGAACGGGGAGTTTGGACCAGTGTGCGCTTTGGGGATATGAGGCGTGCCTTAGCTGGTTTGAAATAAACTCAACCTTTTCCAAATATATTCTAGAGAATGACTATTATGTTGTATAATTTCTTGTTGCTTGTAATGTTAAGCCAAGGGACTAACATGAGATGACTAATGTGTTGGGCTAATCACCGTCATTTTGCCTTGCAGGGTTGCTTTATATGACTGTTTAGCCACTCATGAAGTTCTAAAATAACTTGTCTATTTTAAATTTTAAAAATGGAAAAAGAATTATCTTCAACCTTATGTGCTTGCCCTCGATCATCATGACCAAGAGAAAGAAAACCATCTTAATTTATTTAACTTGTCTATAGCTATAGTCCTCGGAATTCTACTGCCATCCTGAGTTTTACGTAGGATGTTTCAAAACATAGCTATTTTCTTTGTATTTCTCCCATTTTCCCTTAGTACTTATTTTTTGTTGAAACATCATTCTTACAGCTTGTGAACGTCTTATCCTCTTAAAAAATGATGCAAAGGAATTGAGAGATTACAGCATTCTTCTCTACCATTGTGGATTTTTTGAGCAAGCACTCAAATATCTGAAGTTATATCAGGAATCACGGGTTAGTTCTCCTTCTCTCAGAGATGTTCTGCGACTTCTGTACATTTCTGGTTTTCTAAAATTCATTCCAACACCGCAGAGTTGTTCCCTGCAAAATCCATCACCGGATTGGTTGAGCAGTTTGGAGGATGATGCTGCAGAGAAATTGACGGTGCGCCTCAATCTGATAGCCATGGAGCAAGGTTGGAGCAGTCAGTCATTTGCGCGGAACTGTCTTGGTAACAACTCAGAACCATGGTAGTAGAGCTTTTGTTAGTCTCACTCGATAGTGTGTACTAGGTTTGTCTACATTCATGTAAAGGAGAATATGCCGGTTTTAAACTTAAAATTGTTCCATAAAGAGTAGCAGATGATCGACCGAGCCTGCAAAGCTCTCTGACAAATTGGCAGGATGCATTGAGCCTGAAATATGTATAGCCCTACTTTACTGTTTAACATGGTCTTAAGGGATCTAGAGACCAGATTGCAGTCCTTTTAAGAGGATATGGTGGAGTGCAAATTAGCATCATCTGAGAGCTAAATAGCTCCACTTCTGGTGCATCTCTTGTGCGCTTTTGAGTTTAAAAGAGCTTTAGTGCTAGTACGACGTATTTATCAGTTCTTGTATGTTACACGCCATTCCTGTAACTTGCTTTTCATTAATGAAGTGAAATAATACGCGCAGTGTGAAGTTAGCCAAGAGTATATCCAATACAGTGCCAAATGAGTGCAACAATGCTAAATTTTTGGCGTTTGAGTAGAAAATCACACTTCAATATAGTGCCATGCTTGGTGCTAAATTTGACACATGCCATATATGGTTTGTTTGGCGCTAAGAATAGCACTTACCAAATCTTAACATTTGATCGCTATTGGTGCGGTGATATTTTTAATTTGTTATCGTTACAATATTAGCATTTTTGAATCATTTTAAATTTAAGAGATTACTTTAACAACTTCCAAAGTTGATGCACTGGAGCACAAATTAAGCACAAATTAGAATCACACATTGGACATGCTATGTTAACACTTTGGCACCAGTATAACATTGGTATTAGTATTCGTATAAAAAAATGTATTTGATGTCCAATTTTTAGTTTAGATAGCTGGAAAAAGTATCTGAGACAATGACGGCTTTAGACCACATCAGAAAAGGAATTAAAATTAGTAGACTAAATTTTTGAAAACCTTAATAAACATACCATTTTAAGTTTAGACAAAGATTCTCATTGAAGTAAAATACCAAAAAACACCTTTGCACTCAAAAATTAGAAGAAACAAACGCATCTTTTCTTTCTCAATCTCTGTCTCTCTCCTAGGGCTCAATCTCTCTAACTCTCGACCTCGGCTTTCACGCTTTCTTCTCTCTTTAGTATAGGCGTCACCGTCGCAATGCCATGACTGCAGGACAGATGGCACGTGATTTGGCCAATGACGTCGATAGCCTTGGTCTTGCTTTTGTTTGAAATCGCGATCTGGAAATAGTAGTCCTCACGCCACGCTGAAGAGAGAAAGTAGTCCTTGGCTACATGTTTTGATGATAAAAACTTCTTTAACTTACTCATTTGGAGATTTAATATGCTAGTGCTTTTGAAATCCATCATCCGTGGGGTGGGATTGTGGAGTCAACGAAGAGGGAAATAGGAAGAGATGAGCGAGAAAGTGGGTTTAAGAAGAGAGAGAGAGAGAGAAATCAGAATGTTAAAAAAAGAAATAATAAAAACTTAAGGGTAAAATTGGAAAACAAATTATTGAAAGCAAATTGGTCTGTTATTTACTCTACCTTTGTAAACAGGTTATTCACTTCCACAAGTTTAAAATTTGGCTTATTTACCAAAATTTGCCCGGTTGTATTTTGTAACACGGAAATACTGGATACATGATGGTTGTTGAGCTGGGAACGAAATGGATTTGTGCATTGCATGCAATGAACTGAATGTAATTGTCATATCAATTAACGAGGCCGAAATGATTGATCGTCTCTCTAGTTCCGTTGCACTAGGCGCTAAAGTATGGGCGTTTCGTACCCGTTGTACAAAGAGAAGTTGCAACGTACAGTGGTATCAGAAAATACACCTTGGGGGCGTTCTAAAGTACTTGTATTAGCATTGTAAATATATTAGTTAAAATGTTAAATTGCTGTGCATTTGAGCATAAAAAAAATTACGCTGATTTTAATGTTAAATTTAATAATAAATTTATTACTAAATTTAATATATAACAAATTTAATATTTGATTTTTATTGGTTGTTAGATTTTTTTTTTGCTTTAATAATTACAGCATTTTTTTTGATTATTTTAATATTAAAAGCTTATTGCTATACGTTTCAAGGTTTAATAATTATGACAAAAGATAAACATAATATTTTAGATAGCATTATGTATTAGAGTATAAAATAAAATAGCACGTTAAAATATGTTATTTTTACACTTTTTTATCAAAAGTATTTTAGATAACATTATGTATTAGAGTATAAAATAAAATAACACATCCAATATGTTATTTTCACACTTTTATTAGCAAATATAACATTGATATTGACATTTGAATTAGAGATGTCTAAGCAAGACGACGTTGGTGTATTACCTATTAATATTTTTTAATATATGGTTCTAAAATTGTTTGTAAAATTTAGTTATACTCATTTAACAAAAAAACATAGAAATGAGAATGAACAAAAATAAAATATTTAAGATAAATATAAAAATTAAAAAAGAGGGAGGACAAAAAATAAAGGAAAGGAAACAAAAGATAGGGATGTAAAAAAAAGGAGGATGAGAAAAAAAAAGATAGATGAAGAAGGAGAAAAAAAAAGAACAAAAACAAAAAAAAGGCAAAAAAAAAAGAGGGTAATATCCTCTCCCCTCCTCCTAAAACCTTGCAAATGAAAGGGCTTTGTATCTTTTAATGTAGAATATAAGTAAATAATTATCAATATAGATATAGAAATAAATAAACTAAAATAGTGAGAGCTCTAGAAAATAGAGAGAAATTTTTTTTTATAATTTTTATTTTATAAATGTCATATATATTCATTTATGGTATAACTTAACATATAATATAAATGATGATGTGATATAAACTTTTTTAAGTATAACATAAATAAACATAATTTTTAAAAGTGTGACATAATATGAATTTTTTTCAAAAATATATAACGAGTGAGATTCGATATGATTGCATTATAACACTAAGTGAACTCAATCTATGAGGTTGTTGGGCTTGAGTGGTAGGACCATAAGGCCCGTAATATTTTCTCATGTTTCTCGAGGTGCGTAAGTAAGAAATGGTTTAGAAATAAGGGATTTTTTTAGTAAGAATCCTTATCGGTTGTATTTATTTTAAAATTATTAAATTTGATTAAAATTATTTTTTTTTGTAAATCTGACGGCTGAAAAATAGATACTTACTAATGAGTATCTTTTTTGGTTTCTACTAAAGAAATTACCCTAGAAATATTTATTAAAAAAATATTTGTATTTTTGTAAAAAACTCTATGGTCGTTTTCCATTTCCAATCCTTATTTTTGAATATGTTTTCACCATTTTTATACTCTACATTTTTTTAATACTCAAAGCAATCTCTCATGAAAACAAGTAAATGCATTTTCAAAAAGTTCTATTTTCATTTTCATATCCAAAACAAAGGCATTTTAAAAGTTCTCCGAAACAAAAATTCAAAACTTCGAATAATGCATTATAAGAGACTAAATTTCTAAGAAAATATATATAGCAAGCAGTAAAATGCACGTTATATATATATATATATATATCTTGTTTATTTTATTTTGTTTTTTTTTTTAAGAGGAGGACACACAAAATTTACATCTTTTAAGACATGCACATCACGGGACTAGAATAAAGTAAAAGAAAACGACAACCATGTGGATTAGCATAACAAGCGCCCCGGAAAAGCCATCACAGAGCAGCAACAGCAGAAGTGCAATGGATTTGCCCCCTTAAAACATGTCTAATGGGATCTTGTTAAAGTGATAGAAGAATCGTCACTAATATTAATTATATTTAAATAATTTTTTCTTAATTAATACTTCAACGAATTCGGAGAAACCGAACGCATATTGATTAATGAAAATAAGGGTCAATATTATTCAAAAATAACCAAAAAAAAAAAAGGAGAGAAATGCTAGGATCACTCTCTATATTCTCTATCTTAACATATGTCCTCCTATTTTTCAAGAAGAGGAAACTTTAATTGTAAACTATTTTTTACAAGTTATAACAAATTTTTCATTATTGAATGTGAAAAAGAAAAATACCCAAAACACGCACTACGTTTTGCGTAAATGTTAGCTAAAAATTGCAAGTGCACAATATCGTAAAAACAAGTAATATAGTAATAAAAAGAGTGCATTTCTATGGAGATTGTGTTTAATTATTGTTAATTATCGAAATTATATTGAATGTAAGATTAGTTGAATAATTGATTAAAAAGAAAATAAAAAACTAATAAAATAAATGACAACTAAAGTTTTAGGGACTCATTTTACCAGATAACTTCATTTGAATTAAATTTACTCTCTAAATGATTAATTTTAATTAATGAACTTGTTAGCCAAATGCATAAAATTACCAACTAGTAGGAATGTCTATGTTAATTAGAACCTATATATTCCCACAAGAAATTAATTAACACAACCTCATTAAGTTCATATATTCCTATGAGAAATTAATTAACACAAAACTCATCAAGTTCAAGCATTAATAATGACTACACATGTATTAAAAATAATTCCTATTTCAAATTGCATATGCTACCGTATTATTGATGAAGGTCTAAAATCCATTTTTCAATTTCATTCAAGTCTAACATTTCCTGGTAATTGGCCAACTTACTAAGAACATTAAGCACATAATAAAATAGACAATTACCAATAATCAACAAACAACTTAAGAGAGTAAAACTAAATCAAAATTTATTAACTGGATCCATTAAAACCCTGAAACACAAATTAATGCATAAATAAAATTAAAATTAAAACTAAAAATAACAATAACAATAAACAAACCCAATATTCAAGCATTTTAAGAACATTAAGCAACACCAATATACAAGAACATTAAGCACATAATAAAATAGACAATTACCAATAATCAACAAACAACTTAAGAGAGTAAAACTAAATAAAAATTTATTAACTGGATCCATTAAAACTCTGAAACACAAAATTAATGCATAAATAAAATTAAAATTATAACTAAAAAAACAATAACAATAACAATAAACAACACCAATATACAAGCATTTTTAGAACATATAAATATTTAGAAAATAAAAAAAAGAGAAAGCAACTAATAAGTAGAGGCGTGACAAACTCCAAACTCCTCTCCCAATCTTATTTTTCTTCCAATTTGTAGCTTTAAAAATGCTCTTCAATGATATCTCAAAAGAAAAATAAAATAACTAAATCTAAAACTAAAAATAAATCCTAAAACTAAAATAAAAACTAAACTAAATTTTTATTTAATTTAATTTAATTTTTCTTCTTCTTTTTCTTCATTTTTGCTCTTTAGAATCAAAACTCCACAAAAATGGAGCCCTAAAGCTCGGGTATTCTCCTCA
>LNSY01385140.1:0-12241 GCA_002024485.1 Artocarpus camansi
AAAATAAATAAAAATATTTTTGTTTTAAAAAATAAAATTTTTTAAAATTATGCTGAAAGTATTTTTAAAATTTTACGTGTGAAAATATTTTTAAAAATTTTGAGAAAAAAATAAATGAGGCCATTGTAATAAAATCTTGACAAAGACTTTTTTCTCAAACAACTAGCTCTTGTAACAAGTTCAATTTCCTAGTTGGTTCATATTTTGCCTAAACTTTTCATTTAGTTCGAAGCTAACAAAATTTTCATTCGCTCCCTAAGGTGAATATAGGGTTTCCACTATTTTGCCCTAAAGTATAGGGTTGGTAATTCATATGAAGTGTCATGTTTTGATCATTTTTCTTTATAATTTTCATCTATCCAAACCCAATTTATAGTACGAAATTTTTTAAAAACCATAATACAAGCGTGAAAACAACCATCTTATGGGTTGACACAATACTACTTGAAATTACCCTGTGACTCGAAATTGACACGTGTTTTACATATTATAAAAAACTAAAGAAGTCATTAACCCTTTAAAATATGAAAACATCCATAAAAAAATTTAACAAATAAAACCATATAATCATGATTATGAAAACAACTATCATAAAATCACAAATTCATAACAAACTTTATAATATGTAATGTAAAATATGTTTTTTCAAATTTTTTCACGGGCTTCATATCGAGCTCAAGGGAGGTGGGTTCAAAAAATTGACTAAATACTTTTTGTGTCGATTTCAAGTCGACCAAATTTAACTCAAACCTCTTTTTCTCTAATCATAACTCACATAATTTGTGTCTATGTTGAGTAGTATTATCATATCATGGCCTATATTGTTGGGCCTATTGGAGTACTTCATATACCTTAAAAGGATTTCCATTTATTATTCTAGGAAATCCCCTAAATTATTTCCCTTTCGTATTGTTGATGCTTACCAAGTTCCAACGTCAAATTGACACTATATGCGGCAACGCATGGTATTCAGCTTTTCTTTGTTTGTCTCTGTCTAATCTGGTCAACCTGCAACAAGATAAGGGACGCTCCGGAAGCAAGAAAAAATCAGTCAACGAAAAAGGGCTCTCCATTGTTCAAGGCAAGGGTTACTTGGCAAAGGTTAGGAACTTGTTAAGTGGGAAGGAGCTTACTTGCTTGAATGTAATAAATGCATCCTATTTATAAGCTGCCACTTGGACTGAGTGTTAGGTAGGTTTTACTCACAACCCAAGTGTTACATCATGGCATATCAGGTGGCAAGTGACAAGTGTCACGTCCCTCCGTCGATGGATCAGCTCTCATCTGATGATAAGTTGTTTGTCATTTGTTAGCTAATGATGGTGAGTAGTAGACTACATTAGCATGGGAACAGTCCGACCTAAGCTAGTACCGAGTCTGAGGAGGAAGCCTGATGGGGTACGGCCTAGGGGACCTCTGAAAAGCAACTTAGACATGACATCTAGTGTTATCGGGGTTAGTCATAAGCTCCACGTACCTCTAGTCAAGTTGTTTAGCCGACCACCTAGAGTTTGGCTCCTTAACGGTGGCGTTGAGCTCACCCTCAACAGTAGCCCCCCAGTTCACCTAGTCGGTGTCTGGCCTAGTGGACTATGCCGAGTGGGTGAGGTCAGCTTAGGAAGGAAGACCAAGCGGTGTCCTAAAAATGATGGGAAACAAAAGCTCACACGGATTACTCAAGGGACACGTGTCACTCTGTAATCAACTGTGTCACTTGTCAAGCGTAATGATCACGCCTCTTTAGTTTCTACATCCAGATTTTTTGCCTAAAATAGCTATAAATAGGCCCCTTTCTTTTGTCATTCCTACATGCAATCGAAGTGATATTTCCTTGCTCTTGAGTTTTTGCTACCGAGCTTTAATCAGCAACTCGAGAACTCTTTGTTCCCAAGTTTTCAAAACCCAAACAGGTAATTTCCCGAGGAGTACTAGAGAATGAGCAATTTATTAGATTCCTAGAACGTTAATATTTCCTAGTCAGAAAGTAGTCCTAAGGCCCATTCGCGTTTCGTGGAGGTTGATATTGAAGGCTTATCCCCTTACTAGGATGGAGCTGGCCGGTTGGCCAAAATATTAAAGGTTAACTCCCAAACCGTTTCTGAGTAGGAGTTCCTTAAGCTACTTGATGAGGAGCACCCGGTGAGGCCGTGCAGGGGCGAGGACCCATACATTGGGGCAGCAACAACTGGCACGTCCTGAGTTATTGCCTAGGAGAAGGCCAAGCTGGAGGCTGCAACTGATGTTCCAAGGACCTTTGGTCGAGACTCCAGGGTCCCTGTTTTGTTAATGGGCAGAGTAACCGTCGACCTCTTCGACAAGGAGCAGAGGGCCGAGAAGGCAGAGCTAGTCGTGAGACCTCTAAAGGACTAGAGGGTCAGAGTCACTTGAGTTCAAGGAGTGATAGCCTACCAGATCACCCAGCCAGGGCAGACTTTGGCTGCGGCTTACACTAGTGCCATGAAAGAATCTCGGCAAGAGGAATTACGTGCTGAGTTCAACATCCCGAATGACATCATCCTTATTGCGCCTGAGGAGAATGACTCTCCTTTGACTCCATTAGAGGGGTGCATTACCTTATATGTGGAGTTCTTCCAGGTTGGGCTGCGCCTGCCTTTTCATCCCTTTCTCTGCCGGGTGCTCAACGGCCTCAATATGTGCCTGATGCAGCTTAACCCGAACAATTATAGGTCGCTGATCGGAATGTACATCTTATGGAGATACTAACAGCCTACCGAGATGCCATGAGAGGCGTTCAAGTAAGTTTACAAGATGAAAAAGCTTCCTTGGCAGGCCGGCTGGTACTATGTCACCGGCTTTAAGAAGGATTTTATCTTGGGTAACCCCGACTCGAACAAACTCTGGAAGTAGGAGTGGTTCTACGTCGGGGGCAACTACTTAGCCCGAGCTGGTGAGGCAATCCCTAAAGACCAACATGTCTCGAGAACCTTTGAGTAGGGGCACGTATGAAGCAAAAGGCCATAGGCGTAGGGCCATGTCATCAGGGCGGTCGAAGACCTATTTGAAAAACTAGAGGAGAGGAGGCAGTAGTCCTCTCTGCTCAACAAGGAGATCATCTCTCTTTACAGCTGGTTTGGGGAAACTAGTGGAATAAATCCCCTTTCAAGCTCCCAACCTGCTCGGCCAGCTAAGCAGGTGACTGTTGTAGGGCCAAGCGCTTCTCGATCTGGGTGACCGATGAGGGAGCCACCATCATCCAGCTCTAAGGACTCGTCGAGTGGCTCCTTCGATGCAGGGCCACTTGTGGTAACCGAGGACCTCAAGGACATGGTTTGGCCGTTAAACCTATCTAGCAAGCTTTAGATCGGAGGTCAACCCCAAGTTTTTTTTTTTACGTGCTGACTTGGTTTTGACTTGAGATGATTCTGGTTGCAAAAATGACTTCAAGGCCGAGCACTGCAAAAGAGATGCGTGCCCTGATGGAAGGCCTTCGAAAATAGAAGGGCAAGGCCGTGGTGACCAAGAGGAAGCGCAAGAGAACTCCAAGGATGGAATTTCCTTCGCGGCCTAAGCAACAACCCACAACAGTCCAAGAACAGCTCTCTAGTTGACGAGGACCAAGGCTTCATCAAGCTAGACTCCCCCAACCGACGTGGTGCCTTCCTCAAAATATACCCCAAGGAGACGCGTAAACTATCGCTGACACATCTTTGACCACCTCGGGGATGTTGTCCCCTAGGAGGATTTTTTAGTGAACATACGAGGAGAGGACTTTAAGGGCCTGTCTGAGGCCACCTTCCACTCGGCTGCCAAGTTAAATACTTGCTTCCCCAAGCTTTTTCTTTTCTTGTTCTTTTTGACACACGTTGATGGCCGTGCTTTCCTTAGACAAGTGCCTTCGTGCACATGGCTTATGCCACCGGGTTGAAGGAATTCAACTTGGAAAAGGAAAGGCACAAAAAGACCTTCCTTAGGTGGGAGGGAGTTTAGAAAAAGTTTAGTGAGAAAATCACTAAGCATAATCAAATCAAGCTATCCCTTTCTTAGGCTGAGGAGCAGTCAAGAAAGGCAAGAGAGGAAACCGACTAGGCTAAGGTGGAGGCCGAGGAGAGGAGGAAAGCTACTGAGTTGGCTAGGAATGAGGCCGCTCTGCTCAAGGGCCTGCTGGAGGCCTCTTAGGCAAAAAAAGGCACTTCTTGGAGGAGCTCCCTAACTGACTCGCCCAAGTCGTGGAGGAGTTCAAAGCGTCCCTAGAGTACGCTAACTACTACTACTTCGGAATGACCGACCTTTGGGACTATCTGATCAGGCAACGTCCTGGGACAACGGGTTTCAACTGGTCCCTTATAATCAAGCCCAAGTAGGGTGCAGCTCAGTTGCCAAAGGAAGAGGTCATCGAGGTGGACAGCTATGATGACAGGGAAGAGCAAGGCGCTAGCGGCAGCGAGGACAATGCTAGGGATGGGGCCTAGACTTAATTTGTTTCTGCTTTTTTGTATTGTATTTTATGTATCTAGGCTCGAAAGCTGCTCAGTTAATTGTACCTCCCTACGTTTTTATGACTTTTTTAATAAAATTTCTTTTCTAAGTTATCGCTCTTTAGATTTTAATATGTTTCGTATTTCATATTTCTAAGTGCGATTGCTCTCAAATAAGTATTTTCATTCTTTTAGTGAAGAGTTTCTCGAAAGCATAGTTTAACCCTTGCTTTGCCGAGTTAACATAGGTATCTCGACTTTGGAGTTGATTAGAAATTCGAACCAAGTTAGATGCCTCTCGAAAAGAGCATTCTAAGACTAATTTTTTGAAATTCTCTTTTTCAATCCCATTGTCGTTGAGTTAAATGCCTCGATAGTTACCAAGTTAATATAAACACGTTAAGGTGGTAGGTGCACCTGTTTCTCAGTTGGGCAGAGCACAGCAGCATGTGGTAACCCATACCTTGTCGCCCCCTAGACTTGTTCAAGTTGATGGAAACTTGTTCAAGTCTAATAGTAGTCATGCAATTATTATGTTGGGGCGACTCTTGCGGGCAGTCTGCACGGTAACAGACATAATCGGCTGATTTCGGATCAGTCCCCTAGTCTAGTTAAGTAGGATGGCTCCCTGTTTTTGGGAGTTATATCCTGGTCCTCTAGGCTAGAGTTACATTACCCCTCTTTGGGATTTGTTGATTCCTTAAACACGTATTGCTCAACGAAACAGTGGAGGAATTTACATTTCATGGATATATTGTATTTATATTCTAGTCCTATTGAATAGGTCTAGTTACAAAAAAGAATATGGCCAGAGATCGAAAAGGGTTTCTGGCTTGGATCAACAAAAGAATCTCTTAAGTAGCTCGACATTCTAAGGATGACCGATCAAGTTACCGTCCATGTCCGATAACCTATAAGTTCCTGGCCGAATGATATCTACAACCCTGACTAGCCCGTCCCATTTTGGACCGAATGCTCCTAAATCGAGTTGTGGAATCATGACCTTTTTAAGTATTAAATCCCCAACTTTGAAGCTCTTCGGTTGGACCCACTTATTGTAATACCGAGCACCAACTTGGTTACAAGCTACGTTATGGATTGTTGCTCGGTTTATCTTCTCTTCGAGTAGGTTGAGCTAAAACATCATGACCTCGGCGTTTTGAATTTTCTAATAGTGCTTAACTCTGAAGTTCGGTAATCCTACCTCGACAGGGATAACAACTTTTGCCCCATATACGAGTGAGAAGGGTGTTTCTATGGTAGCCGTCTAGACAGTTGTTTGGTAGGCCCATAGTACTTGTGGGAGCTCATCAATCCATGCTTCCTTAAGGCCCTTGAGCTTCTTCTTCAAGTTATCCTTGATTATTTTATTGACCGCTTCTACCTGGCCATTGCTTTGAGGATAGCTCGGGGAAAAGAATACCTTCCTGATGCCGAGCTACCTGTATAAGCTGAGGAGACTTGAAGATTTGAACTGTTTCATGTTGTCGGTCACAATGGTGTGTGGGATTTCGAATCGACAGATGATTTTTTCTACTTAAAGTTAGTACATTTTGCTTTGGTCATATTAGTACACGGTTCTACCTTAACCCACTTATTGAGATAATCTATGGCCACGATGCAGCACTTGAATTGAGATCAAGCTTGAGAAAGGGGCCTGATCAAGTTTATGGCCCATTTTGCCAAAGGCCATGCTAATGTTACCGAAGTGAGTGGCTTGGCATGGTATCCGAGCACCCTGACAAATTGCTGGCATTTGACATACTTCCGTGCAAAATCCTTGCAATCCTGTTCTATGGTCGGCCAGTAATAGCCTTATTGAAGACATTTTTGGGCTAGTGATCACCCCTAGAATGGTTTCCGCATAGGCCCTCATGGATCTCCTTCATTAGATATTCAGCCTCGTTGGGCCCTACGCACTTCAGGCATGGTGTGGTATAGCCTCGTCGATATCATTTACCACCGATCATCAAATACTGAGCCAAGCTGTTGTGAATCTAACGTGCCTTTTCTCGGTTGCCGAGCAATTTGGCTGTGGTCAGGTATTGGATGATCGAGTCTATCTATGTGGTCATATGTTCTTCGGCTACACTTGACACTTTTTGTTTATGCTTAGCTCAGACAACCTCTTAATGGGGGCCAAAGCTAGATCACTATCACCTAAACCTGATGTGAGCCAAGCAAGTGCATCTGCCTCAGAGTTTTTTGATCTAGGGATCTACTTGAACGAGTCAGACTTGCACTGCCTAAGCAGCATCTTGACCTCTTGTAAATACGCAACCATTAAGTCTATCTAGGCTTGAAATATTCTAGTAACTTGCTGAACAACTAGCATTTAGTCACTGTGGATGATAATACGGTTAACCCCTAGGTCTTTGGCAATTTGAAGTCCAGTTAAGAGTGCTTCATACTCCACCTTGTTGTTCGAGGCCTCAAAGTCAAACCGGAGTCTATAGTTTACCTTGTATCCATCCAGGCTTATCAGTAATAGCTAGCGCCCGAACCATCTATGTAGGAAGATCCATCCATAAAAAGCTTCCATTCTGGTTCCAATGTAGCGTGACTATAACTACAACCGGGGGCATCTGGTACCTCTACGGGCGCCTTCTCAGCCAGTAGCATGCCTTGCTCGGCATCAGTAAATTCGATGATGAAGTCTGCTAGGGCTTAAGCCTTGATGGCTACCCTCGACACAAAATGTACATTGAATTGGCCAAGCTCTACCGACTATTTGGCCATTTGACCTAATATTTTTAGGCTTTGAAGAACTTGTCAGAGTAGGAACTTGGTTGGGACTCTTATCGTGTGACCTTAGAAGTAGGGTCGCAGCTTTCAAGCATAAGTGACCAGTGTGAAGGCCAACTTCTCAAGTGGTGGGTACCGCTCTTCAACACCCTAGAATGCATGGCTCGTGTAATTGACTGGCTTTTGGACTCTATCTTCTTCTTAGACAAGAACCGAGCTTACAGCCTTCTCAGACACGGCTAGATAGGCGGGCAATATTTCTCCCAACAAAGGTTTGAATAGGAGCAAGGGTGTGGCTAAATACCTTTTTAGATTTTGGAAAGTTTCCTCACACTCCCTACTCCACTCAAACCTCTTCTTAATTGCCTTAAAAAATAGGTAGCACTTGTGGGTAGCTCGAGAGACAAATTTGGAGAGAGACATAATCACACTGGTGAGTTTCTGTACCTCTTTCAAAGTTCGAGGTGAGTGCATGTCTATAACAGCTTTGGCCTTTGCTGGGTTAACTTCAATGCCTCATCAGTTGACCAAAAATCAGAGGAATTTTTCCGAGCTTACCCCAAATGAGCATTTTGTTGGGTTGAGTTTCATCTAATATTCTCGGAGAATAGTGAAGCTTGCTCGGTAATCTGCCATATGATCCCCGGCTTAGACTGACTTTACCAGCATGTTGTCCATGTAGACTTCCATTGATTTGCCTATTAGCCAGGCAAACATCTTATAAACAAGTCGTTGGTAAGTTACTTTAGCGTTCTTTAGTCTGAGGGGCATTACCATATAGCAATAAAGCCTTTGGTCGGTAACAAAAGTCGTCTTTACTTGGTCTTCTTCGGCCATCTTTATCTGATTGTATCCAAAATAGGCATCCATGAAGCTGATTAGCTCATGACCGGCTGTTACATCGACAAGCTGGTCTATTTGGGAGAGCGACAAGCAATCTTTCGGGGAAGCCTTATTCAGGTCGGTGTAGTCTATACAGACTCGCCATTTCTTGTTGGCTTTCTTGACAAAAACAACATTGGCTAACCACTCTAGATATTTGACTTCTTAGATGAATCCCACCTTTA
The DNA here is from genome assembly GCA_002024485.1 of Artocarpus camansi. Classification (NCBI taxonomy): domain Eukaryota; kingdom Viridiplantae; phylum Streptophyta; class Magnoliopsida; order Rosales; family Moraceae; genus Artocarpus; species Artocarpus camansi. The sequence continues at coordinate 8,249 of LNSY01385140.1, forward strand.
GGAACTTCCGGACCTCCTAATTGATGGTAGCATATCTTTTCAGATTAAAAGCCCTTCTTTTTTGTATCACCAGTTTGTAGTGGGGTCAATGCCAGACATGTCCTCGTGTGACCATGCGAACACATCTCGATACTCAGTAAGGAGCCCCTTTAGGTCGGTCGAGATCTTAGGTTGAAACTGAGATTTGAGTTAGACAGTGTGCTCGGGATGGTCGGGATCCAAGCTAAATGACACCAGGTCCTCGACCGAGGTAGCTCTTACCTCTTCCTCGAGAAGTCAGGGATCAAATTCGAACAGTATCTTTGGCTGTAAGTCGGTGGGAAGATTTATTTCATCGATCGTGTAGATAGTCGAGACATTCAATTGCTGAGCAAACACTATTCTGACGGCATTGGCGTAGCAAGCCCTAGAGTCTCCTTATGACAAGCAGATCACTCCAACTCTGTCCTCTGTTGAGAATTTCATCGCCAAGTAATTTGTAAAGACTATGAACGTAAAGGCATTCAATGTTGGGCGGTCAATTATAATATTGAATTGGGAGGGTTTGTCGACAACTAGAAAGTCGACAACGCGGGTGACCCAAGCAGCACCCTCACCAACCGTCACTGGCAAGCTGACCTTTCCGACTGCTTGAACACATTCACCCATGAAGCCATAAAGTGGAGTGTGGGCTGGGACCATGGTAGCATTTTCTGATCTTCATTTGATCAAAGGCCTGTTTAAATAGGATGTCAACTAAGCTGCCGTTGTCGATTAGCACTCGCCGCATTATATTATTGGCAATGTGCAGCTCGCAAACTAGCGCATCATTATGCGGATGAATTAACTTATCTGCCTCCTCCTTAGTAAACATGATTGGAGTGTCCTGTTAGCAACAGATCTTATTTATATGCTCGGACATGTTAATGAACTCGCCCCACTTGACCAGTCGAGCTTCTTGGACGTAAGCGCGCCGTCCACTCAAGGTGTCCTTAGTGATAGGCCCTCTGAAAATCTTGTGGATGATGTTTAGAGGTTCTGAGATGTTTCCACCATCGTTATGTGAGCAGGCTTGGCCGTCTCGGCCTAGCGGGTCATTTCTTCTGGAGGTAGAGCCCAGAGCTATAACTCATTTAACGAATTCTCTCAAATATCCTTCTCGGACCAACCTTTCAATCTTGTCCTTATGCTGATTGCATTCGCGGGTATTATGCCCTACATCTTTATGGAACTCGTAGTACCTAGTTTGATCCCGCTTTATTTTGCTGCCTTTAAGCTTGGGCGGAGGTACTAGTAAGTTTTTTCCACTCATATGGGTGAGCACTTCGTCTATGGTCGCCATCAAAGGGGTGTAACTTTGAAACTTCCTGGTTGGCGTCTTTGGCTTCTCGGCTTTCTTTTCCTTCTTTTGTTTTTTGTTTTGCTTGGCATTGGACTACTCTGGCGCTTTCTTTTGCTTCTTCTCTTTCTTGGTTCCATTAGGGCTGGCCTTTTCTCTGTGGCTCTTCATGTATTCTGCCGCATCAGCATACGTCTAAGCATAGTTAAGCATCTGTGAAAACATACTCAGCTACTCGAAGGAAGACCAAGTTAGTTTTTTGTCTCAGAGACGCCCCATAAAAATGTGCTTAAGGGTCTCATCTTCGACGTGTTTGACCTCAAGAGTTGCTCGGGTAAACTTGTTGATGTAATCTCGGATGTTGCCATCCCCTTGCTTTACAGCGTACAAATATGTGAGTTCCTTTCTCCTCGTCTTCGTAGTGGCTACCGAGAAGGCATCGGTGAGTTACTAGAAGGAAGTGATGGAGGCTGGCTTAAGACGCCTGAACCATTACAGATTGGGCCTGTGAGTGTCAATGAAAAGGCCTTGCACATTGCTGCATCGTTGGCATTCTGAAGAAGCATGCGTCCTCCAAACAACTCAACATACTCATCGACATCTGTGGTCCCATCTTAGGCCTTGATTTATGGGACCTTGAATTTAGGTGGCATGGGGCTCACTTTTGGGAACGGTGGATCCAGGGCACATATGTCATTCAGGCCAAAGCGGTTGTTGTGAATCTCTTCGATTTGGTATTGTAGTTCTCGAAACTCGCAACTGTTCGTATCCTCAGGCAATTCGAACCTATAGGGTGCTCCGCCTTCTACGCAATCACCAGCCCCGGGTCGGCAACCTTGGTGCATTTCTCCCCGCCACTTGAGTCGGCCAAATATTGATGCTTAGGAGCCTTGCGGTGATGGAACCCGCGTTCCTTATGGTTCGATTCGACCTTCCTAGATGAGTATGTTTTTGGCCGAGATGTTATGTGTGGAGCCTCTAGAGTGCTCAAAATTGGCTTCATTATGGTTGACAGCATCCCGCCCTACTTAACCTCCGGCCTAGTCAACTGGGGTTGGAGGTGGGAAGCCAGGTGTTGCTTGATGTTGAGCTTGCTGCACGAGCTACAGTGTGAGTATCTAGACAACATTGGTGAGTCCTCGAATTGGATCTTGAGCTACCAGGTTAGGAGCCTGTTCGGCCTTGGCCGTGCTTCCTTGTCCCCCGAATTAGGAACCTCGTAGGTTCTGATGCCGATTTCGTACATCTCTCAACCCCTCCTGTCGGGCAACATCATTTTGGGCATTCCCTCGTGTTGCCATCTCGGTATTTGGACTAGCTGTGGCTGGTGTTTGAGTCAAGGGCATGGTGCCCTCCTTCTAGCGCCATAATGTTGATGCTTACTGAGTTTCGGCATCGAATCAATACTGCGTGCAGCAACGCATGATATTTAGCTCTTTCCTGTTCATCTCTATCTGATCTGGTCGATCTACAATAAGAAGAGGGACGCTTTGGAGGCAAGAAAGGGTCAGTCAACGAAAAATGGCTCTCCGATGCTCAAGGCAGGGGTTGCTTGGTAGAGGTCAGGAACTTGTTAGGTGGGAAGGAACTTACTTGCTTGAATGCAATAAATGCATCCTATTTATAGGCTGCCACTTGGACTGGGTGTCAGATGGGTTTTACCCACAACCTAAGTGTCACATCGTGGCATGTTAGGTGGCAAGTGACAAGTGATAAGTGTCACGTCCCTCCGTCAATGGATAAGCTCTTATCCGACAGTGAGTTGTTTTCTATTTGTTAGTTAATGATGGCGAGTAGCAGACTACGTTAGCATGGGAATAGTCCGACTCGAGCTGGTACTGAGTACGAGGAGGCAGCCTGATGGGGTGCGGCCCGGAGGCCATAAGAAGCACCTCAAACTTGACATCCAGTGTCATCGGGGTTAGTCATAAGCTCCATTATCTTTTGCCGAGCTGTTTGATCGGCCACCTAAAGTTTGGCTCCTCGACGGTGGCGCCGAACTCACTCCCAACACGTATATCTTAGTAACACAAAAATTAAAATAATAATAATAATAATAATAAAGGAGACAAATGTATAGCCATATCACTTTATTTCCTTTGCTCAAAAGGTGTCTCATCTTTCTTTCTTACAAAAAAAACATACAAACCCCGATTGTTCCTTCTAATGCATCAAAAGTCACACGGTGAAGATTAGATTGTGACACATCAATTTTTAGGAGGATGGTCTTGTTCCTCGAAACAAATTCACCATCAAACTTGGCCAGATCACAGAGAACGAAGCAAAATACTAATCAAAAGAACAGGATAACCCTCTTCAGCCTTGGAAAAATCAGCCCCATCCGAGCGACTAGCCGTTCTTATGCAAGACCACCCCCCACCCCACCCTCCCCCAAAAAAAGAAAAAGGGACGGTAATTTCGAAATCAAATGCAAACACAATGCCCTTTTCTGTAACCGTTCACATGGAGAAGCGGTGAAAAAACAGAGAGAATCCAAAAGCTGCACGTGACCGTGATGATGATCATGGTCATGGAATGGTCATAACACTCGTTGGACCCACCCTCCTGTTATGGAGCGTGGATTACACTCTAGTCTCCGTACGGTCTGTACTGTGTCTTTTTAATGGATGTGTTTAGTTAAAGCTCGTGAACGTGTGAGAGTAGAATTGAGGTTC
>LNSY01385203.1:0-12133 GCA_002024485.1 Artocarpus camansi
AAAAAAAAAAAAAAAAAAAAGTTGCATGCTTTCTTTTCAATCCTTTGTTTTTGTGCTTTTTTGGTACTTGAAATGTGACAAACTTCCTAGCATGGATTACCTCTCATAACTATCACGACTTTTTTGATATTTAGGATGTGATACCTCATATGGCTCAAGAATATGGTTTCGAGTATGAGCTTGTGACATACAAGTGGCCTACATGGTTGCATAAGCAGAAAGAAAAACAACGAATTATTTGGGCTTACAAAATCTTGTTCCTAGATGTCATCTTTCCTCTTTCTTTGGAAAAGGTCTTGATATTAACATTGGTTATTTATTGCTTGTTCGTTTATTGAGATGTACCAAATGTGTATTTGATATCTTCCTCTATCCACAGGTCATTTTCGTTGATGCGGACCAGGTTGTTAGGGCAGACATGGGAGAACTCTATGACATGGATATAAAAGGAAGACCTCTAGCATATACTCCTTTTTGCGATAACAACAGGGATATGGATGGATATAGATTTTGGAGACAAGTAATGACTCTTTCTCTTTGTTTCTTGAAACAATAAACTAAATTTATTGAATAACAAAAAAGGGAATTGCAAAAAGAGGAAGAGCTTTCGCCGAGGGAAAGAAAACAAAAATAAAGAGGGTTACAAAAAGGGAGTTCAATCCTAGCTGAATCTGAAAAAATCGGACTACCAAATTCTTTGTCCTTATAAACCCACAAAGAAATTCAGCGTTTAACACAACAAAACTATCATACCTACAATTGTCAAATATCCTATTATTCCTTTCCAACCAAATGGCCCAAAAAAACTGCTAAAATATTAGTTTTGCACAAAATTTTCCCCCTAGGACTAAAACTGGGCGGAGGAGAGAGCTGAAGTAAATCCTTAGAGCTCCTAGGAATAACCCAGCAAGATCCAAATTCCTTTAAAAATAACAACCAGATCTGGCGAGAAAAGAAACAATGTAAAAATAAATAATCTGCTATTACCTCTTGATTCATGCATAGAAAGCAGGAGCCTGGGGACCCTTTCTCTTTGTAAACACTCGGGAAACATGATTGATGTTCAGTATAAAGTCTGTGATTGTTGTCATGTCTTGTACATATGCTTTGAATCCTATCTTATGACATTGCCTTCTCATTTTGTGGATATAGGGTTTCTGGAAAGAACATTTACGCGGTAGACCATATCATATCAGGTTACCTCCTGCTTGTTTCATTTGATAGAGAAATTGTTGGAACTTGCCTAAAAGAGAGCTTTGACTTGATAATTGCTGTATTTTCTGCAGTGCTTTGTATGTCGTTGATTTGAAGAAATTTCGACAGACTGCTGCAGGGGATAATCTAAGAGTTTTCTATGAATCTCTTAGCAAGGATCCAAACAGTTTAGCCAATCTGGATCAGGCTAGTGGTTTATGAGTTCATTATGCACAATTTTCCCTGTGAACATAAATAATCATGGCTAGATCATGTCCAAAAGTAAAGGCATTAATTGAGTACTCTATGTTGATTTTCCTTTCAAATCTCAACCCTTTTGCTTACAACTGGAAATCGTCATAAATACAAGGATAAAACATCGAAGAACAGCTATTTTTGCGATAAATACTCGTTGCCTTCGGTTTCCAACCAACGAGGAATATGAAGGAGAAATTATTTTCTTAAAAAAGAAAAGGATGCACTATGATAGCTTTCTTGTGCAATAAGTTCCCTTTTAAGGTGGAAAAATGTTGAACATGCACGCTGGATTACATTCCATCAAAGATCTGACCACTTGCTTATCTATTTTAGATTTATTGTTTTAATTTAAAGACGAGGCAAATTTCTAACGTCTATTGTTTCACATTCAGGATCTTCCAAACTATGCACAGCATACCGTGCCCATCTTTTCACTGCCGCAAGAATGGCTGTGGTGTGAGTCATGGTGTGGTAATTCCACAAAATCGAAGGCGAAGACAATCGATCTTTGCAACAATCCCATGACAAAGGAACCAAAGCTTCAGGTGGATATCTTTTTCAAGTGCATTAGTAATATTTACTTCTCATCATTGATATTTTTTTTTCCTCAAAAATTATTTGTTCCTGGGTTTGCAGGGTGCAAGAAGAATAGTTTCCGAGTGGGTGGATCTTGATTTGGAGGCTAGACAGTTCACTGCAAAGATCTTAGGTGAACAAATCGAAGAGGCTGTGCCGCCTCCTATGCTGTCACAGGAAGCAGTCACGGTGGACCAGTCACCAGAGGACCTTGAATCCAAGGCAGAATTGTGAGAACATATAGCAACGCAAAATATTAGCTTCAATTTCGATATAAACCGCGTAGAGTGAGACCTAGGTGGATCGGGTAATAGTTAACATCATTGCCCTTACAAATCATGAATTTCTCTTCTGTAAACGAAGAGCTTTGGAAGGCCTTTTTTTCTCATAGGAGCGGTGATACTGTGAAATATCATCACATTCCAATTATTCATTGTCATATCTTGCCGAGTTAGAAGAGATATAAATTTTGCAACTTCCATTAATCTGTTTCTTGGTTAGTTTAACCAATAATTTAAGGAATTTTGTTAAGAATTGCACTATTTGATAGCAAATTCATTCTGCATTTACAGATTAAAGAGCTTGTGTGCTACAACTCAAACTCAACCGAAATTGATCTATGTATTATTTTTTTAAGATCTTTTTCTGATACTACTAGTAGTAGTAGTTTGTTATTTGATTTAGGGTGATAATTTTTAACTACACTATACATGACTTAAAACATAAAACAAAATAAAACATGCACGGATTTGCATTGATAATAGGATTGCATTACTACATGAGACATGTAAAATGCCGATTTAATCTTTGCAATTACAAGAAAACGCTTAATTAAGTCATATTTATCAGATATAATGACTATTATTATATATCTTTGCCCATAATCTTACTCAATGAGAAGTTGTTATGGTCTTTTTCTTCCTTTTTTGTTTCCAACAAACCAAAAATGGAGATTAAATGAAAGAGAAGATATTGGTATGGATCTCAGGAGTTGAGCGCTAGGGCTCAACCGAAATGCATCAGTAGAAATGAAACAAAAAGCTCAAAGTAAAAAGATCAAATACGTTGGCTTAAAAATTGGGAGGAACCAATGTCTTTGAAGCCTGAATTTGATCATTAAATATCAGACAATTGCACAAACTTAAATATGGAAACTATAATAAGGGAAAAAACAAAGGTTTAGATTGGTGCGGCTCAATGTAGCATATGTTTATATTGGCAATCAAACCTTACATTGAATCTCATGATTACACACTTGAACACATTCTTACAATGTTTCACCATATAATGTGTAAACAAGAGCATCGTAAAGTCTTGTAAAAGAGAAAGAGCCTGAATCTTTGCTGGGTCATATCTTCCTCCTATTTATAGGAGTCTTCTGACGCTGATAACTTGTGTACATGGTCTACCCTACGTCTTCCAACCTTGGATGCATTATCTATCATCCTCCTGCACTTCAAGATTTTTGAGGTTGTGCCTACAAGCCGTCGTGGTTGTGTAGCCGATTATACTCCATGTATTTTCAAGTTTTTGCGATCGCAATTGATTCAGCAAGATTCTTCCATTGTAGAGGTTAAGAGACAAAAGCTAAGCCTTCTCCTTCTCTTAAACAAATTTGAAACAGGATTTCTTCATATAGGGAACAATTTTGTCGTCGCAGCCTCTTGAGGTCGTTGTTGCACGCAGCGAGAAACCCTGCGACTTGATGAAGCTCCTGCCAAGTGAGGCGACGATGCTTTGAGGCAGTAGCGAGTAGCATTCTTAAGATGGAATCATATGTCCCGTTAGACTGCTCAGTATTGGCTACTTGGCTTACAGCGAGGATTCTTTTCATCGCTATGTCATATTTATTCATCGTTAAGCGCCGTCAAAGTAATCCGGTATGCGAGTTCGACCACAGTTTAATTATGTTCTACCCCTTTTGTAGGTGTCGGGAGGAATTATTCAATAGACAAAATGTACCATGTTATGGTGCTTACATGAGACACCTGTATAATAAATGCTTTACACTTAGACGATATATTAATGTTGTTTTATTTAGTTATATTTCTCTCATCTAATTGCAACTATCATTTGTATTAAACCTAATTTTTTACTTTCATCAATTTCAAATATTACTAGTGTTCTTAAAATTTTTTTTAATAAAGTACTATTTTCTAAAGCCAAGACTCATTTCACTGAACAACACATTATTATAATCATAAAGATTTTTTTTTTTTCTACTTCTCCTTAGTTTTTTTAATAAAAAAAAGTGAGCCTTTTTTTTTTAATCTGCAATACCTTAAAATATATTGATATTCAATTAAGTTTCTTTTTTGGTACGTGAAAGTCTGGCAATTTTTTTTAAAGCGTCTTAATTGTACCGTGTAATTTACTACGTTATAAAAGTTTATTCTTTAAAATATTTTATTAAAAATAAAGTAAAACAAATAAAATGGGCTACCTCTATCTTTTGTTTTTAAGATATATTATAATCATTATTTGAGGTGCCCCTTATATATGGTATATGAATATATGTGTGTTGTAATAAACTAACGAGGTATTTGCCAGTTAGTGATTCACACCACTTTCTTAGTTATAAAAAATATAGTGACAATAAAAAAATCGCTACGATGTAAAGCTTTCATATACTACAGTAAAAACAGTTCTAACCAACGGTTCTCACCACCCTACCAAACACCTTATAAAACAGTTGTAAACGTAGTTTTTTTTTTTTTGGTGTTTTGAAAATTGTTGCAAGTGTAGAAAAAATGTATTAAGAATACCATTATTGTTTGATGTAATTAAGGTTGGTGATTAGGTAAAGTATTTATCATAGTTGTGATTAGAAGAGAGAGATGACTAGACAAAACAATAATCTAAATGTCAAACATTTATTAGACGGATTTACCACGTAAGCATAATAAAGTAGTACACTTGATTTACAAAATATTTCCTCGTAGGTGTAGTATTAATACTATTCAAGCTCTCCAATTAAGAAAGACCTAAAACACATGCATGAGCTTTTTTCTTTTTTTAAATTCTCATATGTGGCATCATAGTTATATAGAATTATTCAATGATTAACGTCAAACAAAGTCTAACAGGCAAATATTGATACAAATTATGACCTGCACGTGAAACGTAATATATTTGTCGACGACTGTTAGAATTGACCGATAGTTTTTTTGAACTTGACCAATAGGTTTTCATCAAACAACACAATTCTTTTTTTTTTAATTAAAAAATATAAAATAAGCCTCCTCAGAGTCGGCCGAAGACTAGGTACAAATTAATTCCCTTATACTCAGCCAAAAAAAAAAAAATCTCCTTACATAAATTTATATATAAATGATTATATATTACAAAGAAATAATGCATATGGACCATTTTCGATGCCTTTCGACTTCCCTGTCCTTCCGAGGGCCCGTTATTTATATGGTTGATGCGTTTTCTCATGTAGTTGTACGTGGAATTACGGGCGGGTTTCCTAATTGTACAGAGGAGTGCACACAGATTTTATACATCAAGTTCTTTTCTTTTTCTTTTTTGTTCTTTTTTCCTGAACGTCACATTTGCCACAATTCACTGAAATTTGACTACTGTCTGCCAGCAAAAATAAAAAAAGAAGGAAATTTGACTACTCTCAAATAGTAACGAACTGTACTGTTGCATTGTTTTATTCTCTAATTGCAAGCTCCCGGGTTTGCGTGTGTATCTATCAATTTAACTATTCTTAGGGGAGGAGTTTAAACTTCAGTTCCAATTTATATGAGCACATTTGTTTTTTGAGAAAATTATATATTATGTCATATTTTTATAAGTTGTATGTATTTGTGCCATATTTAGAATAGTTCATATTATACTACTATTTATGTTATATATTAAGTATTACCACAAATGAATGTGTGTAAAAATTATAAGAAAATAAATTTAAAAGATAGCATTTATGAAAATTCTTCTTTTTTTTAAGACATATAACCATACATTATTTTCGGGCTTTAGTGTCCTTAAACTTTTTTTTTTTTGTAGCATTTGAGTTCTAATGACAAACACTCCACAAAATTGGGACAAAAAATATCAATTAAGATGCATGCATATGATTCATTTAGAAAAGAATGGGTGGAATTTCAAACACTACAACAATTAATATATACATACATTATATACATGGAGATGGTTTTAATAGTTATGTTTTCAATAGATACTATTATTATTAGCCGTTTGATATAAATTTGAGAGTTGTAATTAAATGAATAGTTGACAAAAAATATTTATGGTAATTAATAAGGTTAAATTATTATCACAGCATAATATCATTTGTTATTAAAACATACTTATATTAGAAAGCTAACTATTAAAACATACTTTTATTAAAAAGCTAACTATACAAACGCAGCCATTATATATATATATATATATATATCTATATATATATGTGTACGTGTGTATATATGTATGATAGCAAATTGTTTAAAAAAAAAAAACTTTGACAACAAGACCTTTTTGTTTTTGTTTTGTTCTTTTTTGGGTATAAAATTAAACAATTTGATTCTTGTTAGAAGTAAAATAGGCGAATAGGTCTTCTAAATGGGTCATGTGTATCTTAGGTAACTGTTTTCTATCCCAATTTGGACGGGCTTTGGTGATTAGAACTAAATTGTTACACTTAGTAAAGCATAAAGTTTGCAAAAAAGGGGAAAAGTTTAGAGAATAAATGTGCCAAAGACCTTTATCTTATATTGCGTGAACAACTAATTGAGAATAAGTACTCCATTTCTAAAGAAAATTACATGTTTTGCCACATCTTTAACCAAATTTTTATTCATGCCATAATTTAAAAAGTATCACACTACTATTCATATTATTTGTTTAAGTTATGCCATACTATAATATTTATGGTATTTTTAAAAAGTAAATTTTAAATATAACATTTATGAAAGTTCCTTTTATTTCTATATCAGGCACATCCCGACCTATTAATGATGTAAATATTATTTTCAAAAAAAGTATATTAAATATTAAGTTATATGATAATCAATATTTCAATATAAGAAAATTATTCTTTTCTAATTTGTAAAAAGTAAGTTTTAAAATATAACATGTGTAAAAATTCCTTCAATTTCTATCTATCGGGCAAGCCCCCGACCTATTAATGATGAAAATATTACTTTTCAAAAAAAGTATAGTCAATATTAAGTTATACAATAATCAATATTTCGATATAAGAAAAGTATTCTTTTCTAATTGTTTCTTATTCTAAGACCATTTTTTAAGCGAATACTAATGCTATAATTATATTATTCATTAAAAAGTGTGAAAATAACACATTTGGCTTGTTATTCTATTTTGTACGTCAATGTATGATATTCATTTAAATGTCATATTTACCTTTTGTCAAAATTCTTAAGCCTAGCTTGAAAATTGCAAAGATAAATTTTTAATATTAAAATAATTAAAAAAAAAGATTATTGTAATTATCAAAGTAAAAAGGTCAATCTTATCATATGTGATATTTGGTGGTAAATTTGCAATCAAGTTTAGTATTAACAAATTTGAAATTAAAGATGGCACTACACTAAAAAGTGTTTTTAACTCTCAAATGCTAAAATTTAGCATTAGCATATCAATATAGCATTACATTAGATATGCGATAGCAATATATAATTGTGCGTTTGGCATTTTCGATTCCAATTAAAACTTTGATTGTTACAGTATAAAGTTTTCATATGCTATAGTGTTAAGCAAAATATACTATAATATAAAGCTCACGTATGCTACCGTGTTTTTAATTAATTGATTTAAACAAATGCTAACAAACAACGGTATATCGTATTATATTGTATTGTATTATATTATATTGTATTTTTTTATATAATATAATATAATGCAATACAATACAATACGGTATGTCAAATCTGTCTTAAATAAATATGATAATTCCACTTATAATAATTTGAGTTGAATACGTATAGCATTTGCATTTGAAAACAATAAATGCATCGAATCTTAAAACAAAGCAATCAAATTTATATTTTATACAACAACGGTTGAACAAAAACGGGTTGAACAAAAAAAAATATATCCTCTCTTTTATATATGGTGTAGGTATATAATAGAGAGTAGAAAAAGTCAAAAAGACACGTGAACTTTGATTCGCTCGCCACTGTAAAAATTCTGAGAAAGAGAGTGTGCATGTATTTCAACTCTTACATACAAAGGCTCGAATAATCAGACTCATTATAAGTTTTCGACATTTACACTTCAAATTGTAAATATAAGTTGCAAAATGAATATTTTGGACGTACTCGAGAAAAATAATTTCTATAGGACAATTAGGACAAAAAAAGAAGAGTGTCATGTTTGAGAAAGTAATATTTTATAGGAAAACAGTGTTAAAAAAAATTTAGTTGAGGCATATTTGAGAAAGATTATTTTAAAATGAATTTCAAAGAAAAATAGTTTTTAGTTAAAAATATTTAAGAAAATCCAAGATTCCAAAATAAAAAAAAAGGAAAGAAAAAAGACCAAGCAAGCATGTATTCAAACTCTCCAAAGAATACAGTAAAATAGCAATTGGTTTTAGTTTGAATTAATAGCTAAATAGTAAACGTAAGATTTTTTCAAGAACTTTTGACGCATTTGAAAAAAAAAATTTTGGTTGAAAAGACATTAGTAAGGCTATGTCTGAAGAAGTAATAGTTTAGTAGATTGCATGAAAATAAATCGATTAAATAAGTTAGGAAATAAATTGTTTATTATAAAAATCATTTAAAAATACGACGACGGTGGGTTGGAACCTGGGAAGCAATACAAGCAAAGTGAAGTGCAAAATTTTAAAACATCATTCTCCTTTCTATTTAGACTAGCATGAGGAGATGTGCCTAAGGCAGGTCCCTCTTTTTAGGTTAGATTTAACAAGAAAAATAAAAGATTTCATTTCAAAGTTATTTGGTTAATTTAATAGTTTTATATTAATAGCTATTTTTTCTCAGTTCATAGTTTTCAAGTGAACATATTTTGTATTGAAAATATTGGCGAAGCTACATAATCACAATTATAGTAAAACATTTGATCTATGTACAACTTTCTCATTTTAGTTATTTATATTATTATGTTCTCTAAGAAAAAGTATATCACTTTTAATGAAAATAAGAAGTTTTTTTAAAAATTTTATAGTCGTGCATTTTTCTTAGCCAACATTATGCCTTTTGTTTAATTTTTTTCAAAGAAAAGAAGTGACCAATAATATTATAATATTTTATGAGAAAGATAAATAAAATATATAACCTTAAAAAATAACAAAAGAACACACGCCAAGCATCTACGACCTTCCCAAAATTGGCAAATATAGATAGTATGATTTTTTAAAAAAAAAAGCCTATAAAATAATGCTAAAAATGAGATAAAATATGATAAATGAACGAGATTAAAGCAAAAGCCTATAAAATAATGCTAAAAATGAGATAAAATATGATAAATGAACGAGATTAAAGCATGAGGTGTGAAAGAATACATGTCCTACGTGGATAAATCTTGATCATTGCATTTAAAGTTAAAAAAGAATTGAGTAATATGGACCATTGGATTAGTTGGTTTTGAAGTAAAAAAAAAATGGAACCTCATTTTCCCATATATATATATATATATATATATATATATAGATAGACAAATAGATAGATAGATATTATTGAAAACTCGATTATAACTATATGATAAATATATCACATAGTGTTTGAAAATTTATTCGAACATAGAAGCTCGGTGTAGGAAAGAACGAGGTTCTATTTTATTCTTTAAAATTTGTTTGAGAACATATTAAATATTTTAAGAATACTTGAGATACAATTCAGTTTAAAGTCAAAAGACGCTTTAAACGATTTAAAATTAAATAACTTAATATCACATATTTTAGAAATTCTACCTTAGTATGCAATAGATACCGTATACTCCAAACCTAGTCTCCAACGTATGCTCCACTATATTATAGAACTTTATATATCATTCTAAGAATTGATACTAATCTAATTTAGAACAAGAATACGTATATTATTTGATTTCTTAGTGTGCCTTTTCTAAATTAAATGAAAAACATGAAAAAATTCATAAAATATCATGATGTATATTAGAAATAGATTTTAAATAGTATTCTAGTATTTCGAATAGTTTAAAATAGTTATAACTGTAATAGTTTGGAAGCGATACAAAATTACACACAAAAACATAATTAAAATCTGCTAGTTTTTCTAGCCTATCGGTCCATGGGACCTACCTGCCGAAACACGTAGCAAAACCACAACGCACTTGACTCAGACCGGCTTGTCAGTGCAGGGCACTAGCCTGCCTGCCTCCTCCTTCAAGCTTGAATCGAGTTTTTTGGATTCTAATCTGTTTTAAAAGTTCACAGAGCACAAAAACAATTTAGAAATTATAGAAACACGCCATTGAAAAATTTAGAGGCATTTTCCCTACTTTTAAACACAAAATTACGAAACTTAGAGCTTTGAATCAAACCTTATAAATGCTAAAACCTAACTCACAATCCGAGTTTAAATCATGGAATTCCACAAACATTAACATGCATACGCAGATGTGGATATGCTCATATCATCAATAATGAAATTCAATCACAGTTTTCAATATTCTAACACCATACTCATAAAACTGCCAAATATGCATAATAAATTCTGAAAAAAAAATGCATATGATAACAGGTAAATAAGGCGTGTTTTATAAGGTTAAAACCAATTGTTTAGCATTTTATTTGTTAATAAATCCTCTAAATTAAGTATTCTTGTGTGTTCTAGTATGTTTTATGTAAAATTTGTTTGTAATAATATTTATTTGTTATTAGCAATTTTTATTTTGTAAAATTATTAATTTTTCTAGGCTAAATTGTAAAAAATTTTCAGGGGCAAAAATGGAATGCAAAAATGTAAAAAAAAAAATCTAAAAACTAGGGTCAAAATGGAATTTCCCAAAGATTTTTTAGCCCAGCCCAGTCAGAAGTCAATGCCACATGGCGCTCGGTGATTGTGTGGTCAACATTCACGTCAGCGGCTCAGTCCACGTCGCAACATCTGATCAGACAGTCAACACCAAGTCAACGGCCGGGTTGCTTCTGCTTTTCCAACGCGTCGTCGAACCTGATGCTTCAGCATGTCTTTTTTCTTCTTCATTGCCGACTGCACGTGAAGCGTTGAGAATTAAAAAAAAAACAGAAGAAGAAAGGTGATTAATGGAACTTAGTTGGACTTTAACAAAGAGAAATGAAAAAAATTAAAAAAAATGATGAATCATTCCCCTGCTCAAGCTTCAATCATTTGATGTATACACTTGATGTTTAAATAATATAAATGAATTAACGATTGCTGCCAGCGAAAAGCAAGGAAAAGATAAAAAGAATAATAAAAATAATACAACTTAATAACCTGCTTTCTGGAAAAACAAGGCAAACATCTTGCCTGTATAATGGATGCGGAATCCGTTTAGTTTTAGTATTGTAATAGTTTAAGGATATTGTAATTGGAAGGAGGGGCGCATCAAACGTGACAACTCCAGGTTCCTTCTAAAGTATATGTATTATCTAAATGCTGTTTTAACATTAACATCGGTGTTTGTTTTTTTTTTGTTTTTGTTTTTGTTTTATTTAATTTTAATTATGTTTGTAATTATGTGTAACTAATTTGTTAGTCTAGGGGGCTATGAACTTGTTAGATTTATGTTTAGGAAAATGACTTAGATTAGTATAACTTAAATTCCAATTCCATTTATTTGTGTTTCCTTGAACGTAATGCCTCCAGTTGCCTAATCACCAATTAGATGATTTTTGCATTTAGAATTAGTACGTAAGAGAGGAGGATTTTGAGTACATATTTAGGACGCATAACCTAGGATATTATAAGAGTAAGAAAACCTATAGTTTTTTTGTGGCTAATAAACAGATTTAGATATTAATGAGTCCTAATAATTGGTTCACAATAGGAAAATTGGAATTAATTATTTTGGACATTTCTCAATTGGTGCTTGGGAGACGAAAGTTGGATACATTAGAATTCTAGTCCAATAAATTGGAGAAATTGAATCGACATTAATTTAGGCAATTATCGAGTATAATGAAGACTAG
>LNSY01385231.1:0-11982 GCA_002024485.1 Artocarpus camansi
ATAAGCTTGCTAATATATCACATCACTATAATTAGATGCATGAATTAAAGGATCCTTGTCATGGCTGCGATAAGGTTTGGGTGACGGTATATAGAAAGAATGGAATAAATAGATCACATAAATAGACACGTGTTTTCATGGATGTAATTCTATTATGAAAATGACATGCAGTAAATAAAGCTTACCTCATAAATTAATAGGTAATTTTACACTAAGAAGAATAGAGTTAATCATACCGGTGAATATCTATTTTTTCATTTAGCCAAACTATTTTGGTAAGGAGTAAACGGGGCTTGACTTTTGGTGAATAATACCATGCTCTTCATAAAAGACATCGAAATCATTAGAGAAGTATTCACCATCTTTATCACTTAGAACCATTTCATTTTCTTATCTTTTTGGTTCTCAACTTTAGCTTTAAAAAGTTTAAACTTATCTAAGGCTTCATCTTTCGTTCTAATTGAGCACACATATGTATATCTAGAACAATCATCAACGAAAGTGATGAAGTGTCTTCTTTCTTCTATTGTTAAAATTTCATTATACTCTCAAATATCTATATGAATCAAATCCAATTTCTAAGTATTTCTTTTGGCTTTAGGAAGGGTTTCTTTGTTAATTTTGCTTGTATGCATATCTCATACTTATCGTGTTTTTTTTTTATCTTTGCAATTAATCAATCTATATGTAACATGTATTTCAAAGATTTAAAATTTAATCGTGTTAAATAAGCACGTCAAATATTAAAAGACTCAAGAATATAAATAGAATTCATCAATTTATTATTATTGATACTAAGTTTGTACATGCCATTACAAGAAAATTCCTTTCCCACAAATGACGCATTCTTAGATACAATACAAGTGTTGCTTTCAAGTACAATCTTAAGACTATTATTACATGTAAGAGAAGCAAATAGAAGATTCTTTCTAATATTGAGAACATAGAAGACATTGTTCAAGGTAACATTCTTCCAAGAAGTAAAGTTGTTCTCTATTATTCCTTTCCTGACATTCACTGTTGTGCCTTGACTCCCATGAGAACCGTTCGTCTTTCTTTCTCTATTGCATATGATAAGAACATACTCTTATCATTGCAAACATGAATGGTGGCACTAAAATCTAGCCACCAATCGTAAGACTTTGTTACAACCATGTTTATTTCAATAATCATGCCAATTTACATTTCTGAGACCATAGCACAATTCTCTTTAGATTTCTCTTCAACAATGTTGGCTTTGTTGGAGTTTACTTCTTACTTTTTGTTGTTGTACTTGTATTTGCTTTGTCTATGGCCCTTTTCACCACAAAAGAAACAACTTTTGATAAAATTTTTTGAGTCATTACTAGACCTTTTGGGTTTCTTGTCACTCTTATTCTTGAAGTTCTTTTGAAACTTACTATTCAACTACATTAACTTTAGATAAGTCCAAAAGTTTTACCTTAGGATCATGAGACTAGTCTCTTCTTCGATCTTCAAATGGTTTTGTAGATCCTCTAAAGTTATGTCATCCTTCCTATGAATGAGTTTCTTTCTATAACTATTCCAAGATTGGGGTAATCTAGCAATAATAGCCCCCACTATAAATGATTCAAAAATTTCATCCTTCAACTCTTTGAGTTTTGTAACAATGACTTGCAATTCATGTATTGGGTATAGAATGAGAGTCAAGCATAAAAGATTCTAGAAATTTCAGAATAATGAATTTACCTATACCTTCCTTTTCTATTTTATACTTGTACTCAAGAGTGTTCCATATCTCCACTAGAGACTTTGTGGTAAGATCATAGTGGCCTTTAGAGAGAGTGTTGAGAATGTGACCTCGGCACGTGACTTCATCATTTTCTCTTTTCTTTCTAGTGGCTTTGATGGCATCAGAATCATCCTCCTTTGACTCCAAGAGTGGCCCCATCTTTGGATCAAGCACATAAGCGATCTTGAATTCCATGAGTAAGAAGAACAACTTCCTCTTCTAGTGAGTGAAGTTGGTGCCATAAAAAGGGTTAAGTTGGACATTTGCGTTGAGTAAGGATGCCATGTTCTTTTCAACCTCCATTGTAGTAGAAAGTAAAACCTTTAAGATTGTTGGTGTATTTTGTGAGAATAAAAAGAATAAAGGCTACAAATTTCTAGAAACAAAATATGTTTGAGGCGTGTATAAAGCACTTTCCTTAAAAGTTTTATTTGCCCTCACTTATTTAAGTTTGTTAAAGAGTTTTGTAGTAAATTATCCCAAGATATAACAAACACTTGAACACTGCATTTTCCAACAATATGGTGTTCCAATGCAAGATACGAATTCTGTAAAAATTTTTTATGTTTATAAAAAGACAGGGGTGCCGTTTCATAAATGGACACAACTGGTTCAACTCACACAATCTTTACGCAAAGGAAACTCTCTAAATGTAAAGGTAACTTTTCATTTGTAAAGAAGTCTTTTCATGTATCAATACATCTATTAAAATAAATGTGCCTATTGCTAATAGATGTTCAATTTTGTATGAAAGTATACAACCAGTAGATACACCAATTCAAAACATCTCTAAAGAGCACGTTTTCACCATGTAATAGCTCGGGAGAGAGCCATAGGAAAAGGGGCAGCCTTTGGACACCGTAGGGCTGAAGCAGCCTCGGCCTAGAGCCGAGGCACCTTGGCACTTGGCATACAGTACCATTTTTTATGGTTTTAAGCCTTCTAGCACTGCGGCTCCAATTTGAGTGTGGCGGCGCTACTCATTGATGCTATATACACTTTATAATGTGTATTTTAATGTATCTAATGATCTTATAACATATGAGAGATATATTACAATCTCTCTAATAAAAGGAAATTAAGATGAAGCTCATTGATAATGTTTAAAATTGGAATTGGAGAAATGAGAATTTAAGTATTTAAGCGCATGTAAGACAAATCTTATTATAATTACAATTACAGTAGACCAGGTGTATCATATTATCATATTCATATCACCCATCCAATAAATATTCTGGGTTTGGATTGTTTTCTATGCTAATTGTGTCAATTCCTCTCTCACTCTTTGTGAGTCATGTAAGTATTAGAAGAGTATGCCACATAAGTTAATGTAGTGCACCTAGTAAACTGAATAATTTCTCGTCAATTATATCTTCTTTTTACAAAAATTTCCTTCAGAACATGCGATAAATGTTGATGAGTCATATAGGGTGCTCTCAGTTAAAACCAACTAGTTCTAAATAACAAATAATATAAAGTTCTCACATGCTATATTATTTTGAACTAAAATTAGTTCTAATCACATTTCTCAAACATCTTAACAATCTTTTTTTACTGGACAAAGTCAATCTACTGAACTGTTTCTTTCAGTAAAGCATTAGTACAATAAGGATAATTTGCACTTAAGGGGTGTAATTCTAATGTTCTACTCAAGCATCTGCTTCTCTATCTCTATATATATAACGTTGGTTGAAAACTAACAGAGCTTGACTAGCTTTATCTCTTTGCAGCATGGAAAATTAGTGATTTGGTTTTTCAAGCACTTGAGGATTTAGAGGAAGTGGCAAAAGATGAAGCAATAACTGTGAAAAATCTGCACCTTTCACGAAAGCAAAGCTTATATAGTAGTTCTGCTCCAAATCATTCTGGTATAATCAGCAGCATGAAGAGCACTGAGTGATTCTATATATGGACTAAATTTCCTCCCATATGAAATTTTCCATCTATCATAAACACAATATGTCACAGCAAGAGAAAGAAGGAAATTCTCTCTTATTGCTGAAAAGAAAGGAAACTGTTTTTGTATAGAGGCTGGCGGCAATGACTGGTAACTAAAAAAATGCCAGCTCACTATTTCAAGAAAAGGGAAAATAAAAGAAAAAAAATACTCAGCTAAATTAACTGTTAATTACAATATGTACAAATACTCCCCAGTTAATTCTAATATCCCCTCAAGATGGAGAATAAATGTTATAAATTCCCATCTTCATGAGAAGTCATGCGAGTTGAGCAGGAGAAAGGGGTTTGGTAAGACTGTCTACCACTTGATGATGACTAGAAATGTGCAAGGTCTTGAGGCTACCACTTTGAATCTTCTCTCGCACAGAATGACAATCAATCTCTATATGCATTGTACGCTCATGAAAAATAGGGGCAGCGACAATATGAAGTGTAATCTGGTTGTCACAGAACAAAATTACAGGGTTTGGATGAGCAATTTTCAAATCCTTAAGCAGAGATATTGGCCATACACGCTTACAAGTTACATTAGCCATAGAACGATATTATGCTTCTGTAGAGGATCGAGAAATTATATGTTGTTTCTTTGACTTCCAAGAAATCAAGGAGTCTCCAATGAGGGTGTCCAAGCCACTTGCTAATCTCCTAGTGTCTAGAAAAGATGCCCAATTTGACTCAGCAACTTTTAGTTCAACAAAGGACGTGGCTGAGAAGAAAAGATCTTGGCCAACAGCTCTTTTTGGGCCCGTTTGGTGTTTTGGATGGAATAATTATGGAGGATTGGATTGAATTGTGTTGTAATAGATAGAATAAAATTTAAAACTGATCTAATATTATGTTTAGTGTTGTGTTATTAAGATAGGGGCATTTTCATAAAAATTTTTCAAATTTTAGCTTAATTTATAATTTTTTAAATTAAAGAGGTAAAAAATAATCATTAAAAAATTTATGCCACATAAAAATTATATTTTGACCCCTTTTTTAAAAAAATTATAATTTAACTCTAATTTTTAAAAGTTTTGCAAATAGGTGATAACACATGCAAGTATACACGCTTGCAAGTAATAAAGTGATCCAAAGTTCAGATTTCTATCTCACGCGGATTGTGTTAATTTTGCGTTAATTATTGAAATTAGATTAGAGTCTAGAATTATTTGAATAATCAAAATAAAAATAAAACGAAAATAAAACAAATGAAAATGAAATCTAAAACTAGAAACTAAAATCAAATGAAAATAACTAAGCAATTAATATAAAGTAAAGAAAATAAATAACTAAAAATTCTAGAGCATCAACTTCACTATAATTAATCTGTATTAATTTTATTTCTAAGTGAATCTCATGATTAATTAGTAGAAAACCTTTTAGGCAACCCAAATAACCTTTCCTGAGCATCAAATTGGATATTATTCTTAAAACCCAATTTCAATATTCCTATAAAAGACTGATTAAATTAAACATTCATTTTCTAGTTCTCCTAATGACTACGAAGGTATTTTAGGTCTCCCAAACTTTAAAAGTCAAAGTTGTGCTATCCAAAATCTGACGTATAAATTACCTTTCCCGACTGCCTAACTCATATATCAAATCATCTAATCCATTGGCCTAATAAATTTAAAGCATTAAAAATAGGACAACACAAATCAAACATGATGAAGCACTTGGTAGGTCTCGGAGGAAGCACTAAATTAACCTCACTTTCAAGTGATGTTGTTATCAAGTGTAGAGGTGGGTAAGGATCATTTGCATAGAGGATTGGATCTAACTAAGTAGTTATTTACTCTAAAAACCTAAGACACACTAAACGTAAAACAGTTACGGGGTGTTTTTGAATATAAACTAAATTAATAAAAATACAAGAAAATATATAAACACCAAACAATAATGACTAAACCGATTAAAGATCATTCTCCACTACATAACAATAACTATATAATTAATCACAAAATCATTCCTAATATTCTTTTGAGACTACCAATCGTAGATAACTACAAGTTTTGCTATCTCCTTCTTTCCTTAGTATGTAGATTTAACAAGTCAAGCATTCTAGTAAACCCCTTTCTACTAAACAACCTAGAAAAAGCCCTCTAAATTTAATCTAATGGATGCATTAAGATGAGAAAGCTAGGTTGATCTAAATGACAATCACAGAAGCTTGGATTATTTAACCTAGGTTATGTTCCACGTGCAATCATACAAAAACTTAATCATAATTAATAACCGCCATTCACTACTAATGATTAGAATAACAAGATAATTATGGATCAAGCATTAAAATATAACATTAAATTAAATTCAAGTCCTATTTAGTTATGCACCCAAGCAAAACAAGAAAATATCATGAACAATCAAACTAGAAGAACATAAACAATCTCAATTGGAAAACCAAAAATAATTCTATAAAATTATTCATAAAATTATATCTAGGGTTTTGAAATCCTTTTCAACCAAAACAAAAATAAAATAACATAATCAAAAAAAGAAAGAAAGGAATAAAGAAAAGAATGATTTTGGTATTGAAGAATTCCCCACGTAGTCAAAATTCCTTGAGCCACCATCAGAGTCTTTCCTCTTTTTCTTCTTCTTTTCCCCATCTCTTAAACCTAATAAACTAAGAGAAAACTAATGAAAAACTAATAAAAAAAATTCTAGTAATTGTGTTTCTAAAGTGGTATTTATGGGTTTGGTAATGTAGGGTTGAAATAGGGAAACTTTAGGCTCAAATAAGTCAAATTTAGAGCAAAAATAGAGGGAAGTGTGGGGGCATACTTCATCACATGGGGAACATAACTTCGATCTACCTAAAGGCGTGAGCGACTGCATGGAATGCCTGCTCACGGCACATGGTTTGGATGATTTGCATATGGCTACGTTGGATGATTTTCACATATGCGCCTACCTTTATGTTGTGGCGATGCCATGGGTCTTCTCCTTGCGAGGGCAAGGCCCTGGGGCTATTGATGGGCTGCACTTTTTCATCGTATTTTGCACATTTCTCACCTGATTTGCTTTCGACAACTGTGGTTGGACTCTAAATGAACAACATAAAACTTTGTAAGCTCTTAAATCCATATGTTAATTCTCTTTTGATCCCTTTATATCAAATCACCTATATAACACACAAACTACAATTTAAACATAAAATGCTCAAAAATAAGCATAGATTAATGGGAAAAATTAATTAGAAAATAATATCATATTGTGTACTTATCAAATCCCCCCACACTTAATGTTTGCTCGTCGTCAAGCAAACCTAAATAACAAAGACATAGACAAAAAAAAAAACTAACTTTCCAACCTTTTACCTCAGAGAACAATTAGAGTTATGGACTAGAAATCAGACAAGCATTTTTTTTAAATCAATTTGTCATTGTCAAGATAATATTATTTATAATAGTTATATTTGTGTGTGTATAAAATAGCTAATGTTACCGACATTGAAGCAACACAAGCTTGAAAAAAGATGAACCTTGTAGTCTTCATAGAAACGATTGCCCAATCCCAGTTGGAAAGATTAAATGTCATAGGCTCCCCTTTTGGTACAATTCTCCACTACACCAAAGGCACAACCTAAAATCAAAAAGATCTTTGAAATGGGTTGTAACAAGGCCGTAGTGGTTAAAACAAAGAAAGAATATAGGAATTACAAAGATCCTAAAGATTTCATAGAATTAGAGACATCATAGAATTCTTCAATAACACCTCGCAAAGCCCTCATAAAATCTTATAAAGGTCAAATATCATTGTGTTGGGCCTTTGCATCATTCTAACCAACCTCATACTACCCGAAATTAAATATAGGAAAGCTTAAGAATTTTATTGAATTTCTCTCTTTTTTTCAATTTTTTCTTTCTTTCAATTTTTTTTCTTCATTGCATGTTTTTCTTCTTTCTTTCTGTAATTTTTTTTCCTTTCTTCCTTCTTAGCCACCTTTGGAACATTCCCCTTGAATCATGAAATAAGTCTCTAAGCTCCAATTCATCTTTAAAATGAGGGTAAAAATATAAAAATAATCGAGCTAGGTGAGGAGATATTATGGTTAGCCAAAGAAAAAGGTCTACATGAAAGGCTCAACTTGACTTATTAAGGGGGTCGATCGGGGCTCTAGCTAGTTTGGCCTTAGTGCGAAAGAAGCTATAGCCTTAAATCCTTTTCTAAGTTATGCTCGATCAACCGTTCATCTCGACAAACCTTTGGGAGAGTTCTAACATTTAATCCAGACAAGAGAAAATACAATGAATATTTAGAAGAGTATATAAGAACCAACTTTTTTGAACACATAAGGCTCATTGTCAAATATCCTGGTTATGTGCATAAAAAGTGAGTATAATCATTATAAAAACATGTTAACAAGAGAATAAGATCAAGATTTAACACAACATCGATAATCAATCAAGACCATAAAATTTAGTATTCTCATCTCATTAATAAGTCCGAAGATAACCTAACACTCAAAAGCCCAAATTAAAAAAAAATTATGAAAATTTTAAATTTTTAAGTTTTTTTTTTAGATAAAATTAAAATCTTAAATCCTTCCCCTACACTTAATCCTTACATTGTCCTTAATGTAAGATGAAGCATAGAAAAAAAGATAAACAACCTAAACAAAACAAAAACAATAAAAGCACAAAAAAAAAGGGGAGTTAGAAAGATCAAATTTGGTATTGCATACTCTCCCTTTAGTGGGTTGCCTCCCATAAAACCCTTCATTCAGTGTCCTCAGCTCGACATAGAGAAGCGACATCAAAGAGTGGCTTCTGCCCATAGAATGTGTCATAGAATGACAGATATGGGTCTTAATTGAAAATTCCCTCAAGCTTGGCAAGATTTTGTAAAATTTAGCACGTCGCTCCAACTTGACTTGATCTTGAACAATATGCTTGGAAAGAAAACTCTGATTCTTGCTTAAGCTCATGGAGGATGTATAGTGGATGTGGTACCAATTGACACTAAGGATGTGTTGGTAGTATATCTGATGCGACCATCGATGAGGTCAAATCGATGGTTGCATATAGTTCGTTATTCTCCAATGGGTCTTTTGATTAAGCTTATAAAGGAATTCTTCAAATAAAAACCCAAAACCATGCTTGAAAGTTGATCTTCATAGAACTCTCGGCTTTGGATGGATATCTTGTGATCTAAAAGGTGTAAATCATTCTTAATCACACTAATGTCTATGTGTTGAGCTAAATCAATGTTAAGGGTCTCGATATTATAATCCCATGACTCGATCAACTCTAGAGGCTTAAATTCCCATAAAGTTCCCATGTTTGGTAGATTACTGTCCCAATCGAAGTTGTTTAAGTCATGCCACTCCATATTTGGCACGTTGGATTATCACGTTATTCCCCCAATCTACTTATAATGCTAACCAATTAGTCAATATAACTTTGTAAATTGTCAAGGCTATTCGTCATCTGCTCTTGAAATTACAATGTGTTGATAGCCAAGACCTTAACTAAGTCTTCAAAAGATGTACCTATATGTGGTTGGTCTACTAAGGTTCTACATTTAAGGCTTTGAAGCCAATATCATAAGGTTTGAATATCAACCCATGGCTCAAAATTATAATAATCATCCTCCCAACCTTTGTTGGTCCTTGAACAATTACAACTCCAATGATCCTACATGGCCATGTTTTCCAACATGAAGCAGGCTTCATTTATAGATTGTTGGTAGAAAAAGATGATGCCATTACCTTTTTCAACACAACGTCTTGTTGACGCACATAAGCCATTGAGGAAATTTGAAGTTGCTACTCCTTTAAGAACCGATGATACCGAAATTAGATTAGTAAATCTTTATACCTTTACCAAGCATTACGGAACAGCTCAAAGTCTTGTTGGGAAAAACTTGTGAGGACATGTCGTTGTATCATCTTAAAGTATCTCGTACAAAACAAACACAAAATAAAAATTTCAAGATATTTTTAATTTTTTAACCAAAAAGAAAAATTAATGAAACTAAGAACAACAAGATAAATTAGTTAGAACTAGCAAAAACAAGAAAATAAATTAATTAGGAAACAATCTCTGGTGATCGATGCCAAATTTGGTAGGCCTTAGAGGAAGTCCCAAATTAACCTTATCCCTGGCGACTGACAGCAAAATTTGGTAGGCCTTGGAGGAGGTACCAAATGAACCTTGCTTTCAAATGTCATCGTTATTAAGTGTAGTGATGAGTAAGAATCATTTCGTAAAGGATTGGGTCTAATTAATTAGTTATTGACTCTAAAATCCTAAGACACACTAAAGATAACACAATTAGGGGGTTTTTGAATATAAATTAAATTAACAAAAAGATAAGAAAATAAATAAACATGAAACAATACTAATGAAATTGGTTAAAAGATCATTATCCACTAATAAAAAATAATTACATGATTAATCATAAAATCATTCCCAATTTTCTATTGAATCTACCAATCGTAAATTACAATAAGCTCGGCTATCACAATCTGTCCTTAGTGCATAGATTTAATAAGAAAAACACTTTATTAGACCCCTTTCCACTAAACAACCTAGAACAAGCCCTCTAGATATAATTTAAGGGAAGCATTAAGATGAGAAAGATAGGTTGATCTCAGCAACAATCGCACAAGCTCAGATTATTTAACCTAGGATGTGCTTTGTATACATTCATATGAAAATTTGACTATAATCAATGGCCATTATTCACTACTAATGATTACAATAAAAAGATAATTATGAATCAAGCATTCCAATGTAGTATTAGATTAAATTCAGGTCCTATTCAATTGGACATCAAAATAAGGCAGGGAAATAATCAAGAGCAATAAAATAAAAGAACATAAACAATCTCAATTGGAAAACCAAAAAATAAGTCTATAAAATTAATCATAAAATTATGTCTAGGGAATTGAAATCCTCTTCAACCAAAACAAAACTAAAATAATATAACTAAATAGAAAAGAAAGAAAGAAAAAAAAAGAAAAGAAAAGAATGATTTTAGCGTCGAAGAATTCTCCATGCGGACGAAATTCTTTGAGCCACCACCAGAGCTTCTCCTCTTTTTCTTCTTCTTTTTCTTCATCTCTTAAGCTTAATAAATTAAGGGAAAACTATTAAAAGACGAATAAAACTTCTATTAATTGTGTTTCTAAAGTGGTAGTTATAGGTTTAGTAATGTAGGGTTGAAAAGGGGAAATTTGGACTCAAATAAGTCAAATTCGATGCAAATATAGAAGGATGAGCAGGGGCATACTTCTTCTCACGTGGATCATATTTAGACTACCTAGGGGCACTCGTGGCTATATAGGATGCTTGCTCGTTATTCGGTAGTAAGTGCCCCTTCTTTGCGTAGGGGTGAGGCCTTAGGGCTGCTAATGAGCTACACTTTTTCATCGTTTTTCTCTCATTTCTCACTTGATTTGCTTTTGACGACTCCCAATGGATTCCAAATGAGAAACATATAACTCTTTAAGCTCTAAAATCCATATTTTAATCCTTTTATCATCCATTTCTATCAAATCACCTTTAAAACAAAAAAAAACTACAATTAAACATAAAAATACTAAAAAATAAGTAAAAATTAATGGCAAAAATCAATTAGAAAATAATATTAACTTGTGCGCTTATCAACACTTCAGAATTAGGCAAAACGTAGAAAAACAACTATTCCACAACTAAATTAAACAAACCAACATAAAGGCTTCAATATTTACAATTGATAAAAATACAATGAAGAGAATGAGAAAAAAAACCATTTTTGAGTTGTCATAAGCTCCAAGTTCTTCGTCTTCTTCTCCTTTCTACTTCTTGATCTCTAAATGCATCTCCCATGATTATTTATTTAAAGGAAAACCGATTTCTAAAATCTAGAACTAAAATCCTAAGCTAAAATGAGGAAATTTTTTTTTCTTTTCTTTCCCCATTTTCTTCTTTAAATTCACCAAAATCTTTTAAGGAATATCTGCCTTTTCCCCCAAAAATTAAGGCTTCTTAGGGTTTTTAAGTGTTGGGGCTTCATTTCAAGATATATTTCAACCATAGGATCATGATTAGGGCCAAATTAGTCCTTAATCAGCAATTGGAAACATGGAAGGCACCCTAGGGGCTTGTGCACACGCGCACTACCGTAGAAAATTGTGTCGCATGGCCATGCATTTAACTAGGTGCTATGACACCCTCTTTAGCACTGTAGCACCACGCTAATGGGCAACAACCTAAAGGTGCCTTCTAAGCTTCCTTTTTTATGTTATTTTTTATTAAACCTCAATTTATTAATTTTCCTATAAAATAACACAAAAA
>LNSY01385247.1:0-10069 GCA_002024485.1 Artocarpus camansi
GGTGACATCTGCCTGGCTGTTTGCCAAATGGGCCATTGACCTAATCAAACCACCTCCCTAAGCCCGGTCACAGCTTATATATTGCATTGTAGCTATTGACTACCTCACCAAGTGGGTGGAGGTTGAGCCATGCACTAATATGACCGAGACAAAGTGCACCAACTTCATTTGAAAAAACATCATCTACCGGTTTGGAATCCCACATACCATTATGACCGACAATATCAAACAATTCAAATCATCAAGTCTCCTTGCTTCTACGAGCAGCTTGGCATTTAAAAGGTTTTTTCCTCGCCCAGCTATCCTCAAAGTAGCAGATAGGTTGAAGGAGTCAATAAAAGGATCAAGGACAACTTGAAGAAAAAACTAGAGGACCTTAAAGGCATATGGATCGACGAGCTCCCGAATGTGCTTTGGGCATATTGGACTACAGCCTGGATCGCCACTAGGGAGACTCCATTCTCCCTCTTCTATAGGGTCGAGGCAATTACCTCAGTTGAGGTTGGCTTCCTTTCCAACATAGAAGGGAACGTGCTTGACCATCCTTCGAACATCGAGCACTTAAAAAGATTCTTTTGCTAACAAGGGCCAAAGCTCCTTTTGTGACCTCTAGCTACATTCTTTTGTAACAAGGCCTGCTAACCAAAGCCAAGATGTAAAAAGAAATATTAATGAAAATACCCATTTTAAAGAACTCCTCTGAGCAACTCTAATAAAAAGGCCCCTAACTCCCACCCAGGGGACTTGACTACAACTCCTAAAGAGGGGGAGCTATCCCAAAAACACTGGACTGGGGAGCTGGTTAGCACGATACCAACCATGAGTGGGCTTGAAACACTTGTCCACTAGTCCACCACCGTATGGACAACCCGGCCAAAAGTTGCCCTCAAACGGCAGCGATTTGGGGAACATAACACCCAACCATAATTAGACTTGTAAAAATTCAACTAAACTTAAATAAGTCTAATGGGGCTTATGGGTTATTAGAGTACTACTCGACATTTTTTAGCTGACCTCACCCTTAGAGCTTTCAATTTGGAGAAAATGAAATTGACATCTCATTCCTAAGAAACTTTTAACTCAAGAAATTCATTCCTAAGAAGCTTTTAACTTGGGAAAAATTAAATCATAATCTCATTTTTGGGTTGTTGTAGTCAACTTCATCCAAGAATCTTTTAACTCGGAGAAAATAAAATTCACATTCCATTCTGGAGAAGCTTTTATCTCGAGAAATTCATTCTCGAGAAGCTTTTAACTTGGGAAAAATAGGATTAGCTTTTCATTTCCAAGAACGTTTGTCCTTGAGGAACATTCAACTTGGAAAAATGAAATTGGCATCTTGTTTCCAAAAACTGGAATTAACATTTCATGTCCGAGGAATAATAAACTTGGAAAATGAAAATAAAATTACATTAGGAAATAAAATGTCAAATTGCCCGGGAGGTACAAGTAACCGAACACCTCCCTAGCCTAGATAGAAAATAATTACAAAGAATTCTTAATCTTGGGTGCCACCCGTAGCGTCCTCGTTCTCGCCGTCTCCATCCTCGGCTTCCAAATCTACCACCGCCTCTTGGTTTGCATGCTCTGTCTCCTCGTCTGCCTTAGAGTTGACTATAATCAACAAGTCCTACGTAGCAGCCTCGAGATGCTTCTCCAGCAAATGGTTTAGCAAATTGGTCATCTCAAGGTAATAATTGTCTCCGTCCTTTGTGGACACTTTGAACTCGTTGATTGCTTGGGTTATGCGGCCAGGTAGCTTCTCCCTTAAGAAGTAATCGTGCTCCTCTCGGGCAGCCAATAGGTCAGCCCAAAGTTGGTTGACCTCGGCCTTGGCCTTGTTCGCCTCTTCCTAGGCAACCTTTGCATCCTTCTCAACTCGGGTGATAGTAGACTTCGCCTGGTCAAGCTCAGTGACTTTTGACTCTAGTGTTTTCTTGGCCTCATATCTCAGTAAGTCGGCCTTCTTCATTTTGAATCCGACCTCATGTGTCCCAATGATATCCGCCATCTTTAGAAGGGAACAAGCATAAAAAAGAAAATTGGTTAGGACAGAGAGGAAAAAAGACAAAGTAAGCTTGGGATCAACTTACCCTGAACAAAGCATGAAATGTTGCTCAAAAGCAATCTGAGAAGTTTTCCTCCATTTTCTCGAAGAACTCCTCCCCAAGGACCTCATAACCAATGGTCTTGACCATTAGTTACTAGGTGGTGGGACGTCTCCTTAAGGGATCTATCGACTGTGGCAGCACAATGGGGACTGCCATGGGTGGACGGTCTTGGCTTCACGATCCGCTAGACCTGCTCGACTACAGTTGAGTGGGGGCTGTTTAGGGAGAGGTTGCTCGGCCCTTGGGGTCTTCTTTCTTTTGGACACAACCATGCCTTTCCTTTTCGAACGACGAAGGTTCTCCATCATCCTTTGTTGTTCTTCTCTAGATACCTGTTGGGAAAACATATTTGCAACAAGAAATCACCAAGTCAAGATGAGTTGGTAGAAATTAAAAAAAAAACTTGGTGCTTACCATCGATCTGGAGCTAGTGCGACAGATAGAGGTGTCAAATCATGTCCTTGAGGTCCTCATTTGCTACAAGTGGCCCCAGAGCGAAGGAACCACTCAACAAGTTCTTGAAACTAGACGATGATGGTTCCCTCGTCGGCCAATCAAATTGGCTGGTGCTTAACCCTAGGATGTCAATGGCGCTAGGGCTTGCTACTGTAACCTACCAGGCCGACCGGGTAGGAGGAATGTTTTGGCAAGAATTTAATGAGCTAGACTTTCCAAACCAGCCGTAACGGGAGGGTTAGTCGTTCGGAGGAAGAAGGATTGCTGCCAAGTAGACTTAGACTTGTTGTACAAATCCTCTATTGCCTCGACGACCTTGCTTAAAGCCCATGGTCTCTTTGACCAAACATGGCCTTGCTTGAACATGGTCGGGACTTCTTGCTCCTCGGGAACTACTTCATCGGCTCAGGCTAAGTAATTCCCCTCGACGTTGAACCACTTGAACTTTTATAGCTTGTCAGAGTTGGGGTTGTCTAAGATGAAGTCCTTTTTGAAGCCATGAAATAATACCACCTAGACTGTTGGGGAAGCCTTTTCATCTTATATACTTATTTGAAGGCCTCCCACGAAATCTCGGTTGCCCAGTAGTACCTCTAAAGTATGTACATCCCGATCATCAAACGGTAACAGTTGGGGTTGAGCTGGGTAAGGCACATATTCAAATCATTTAGTGCCTAGCAAAGAAAAAGATGAAAAGGTAAATGGAACTCAGCCCTAAGGAACTTGGCATATAGGTTAATCTGGCCAATGGGCAGATTCAATAGTGAGTCTCTATGCTTGGGCAAAACAAGCTCAATGTCATCCAAAATGCTGTATTCCTGACACAGTGTATCAAGCCAAAACTGCGTTAATGTGCTTGCTGTTGTGGTATGGCTAGGCTGAGAACTCCTATATGTGATGACACCTGAACATGATGGCAATGAGCCTCTCCTTAGCATTCTTTTCTTCGACAATGGTTTCCTTGGGTTCCTTGTCCTTTATTGGTCGATCCTTGACAGACGCATCCACGGTTACCCAGCCCACGACTAAGGCAGAAGCATCGGCGCCTCAATTCGAGGTATTTGACACGTCAGAGGCCACCACCAAGCTAGCTCGCTCCTGGGTTGTAACTTGGGACGTGCCAGTGGCTATCGCCCTGATGTATAAGTCTTCACCCTTACACAGCCTAACCGAGTGCCTCTTATCGATCATATCCAAGAAGTCCTGCTCAGGTCCATCTTAGCACTAAGCCTTAAGATCATGGCCGGCCAAGCTGCCTTGTCATTTTTCAAAGATACTTCCTCAATGTTGACTTCAACCATTGTTGACTAGTCATTATCAATCCTGTTGTCCGACCATGAGATGTTTACATTTTGGGAGTCACTAAGATCATTCATTTTTAAGTATACTTCTCAAGAAAATTACCTACTAAGGTTTGTAAAAGCTTATAAAAAGTCTAAAGTCCTTAAGTAACAAACTACAGCTCAATAACTAAAACTCGAAAGTCACGAAGTCTAGCTGTGTTTACGCTCTGAAGTAATAGAGAGCTAACTCTTATTTATAGTCGCGACTCAAGTGCAAAACTCAAGCATGATAAATGAAGAGGCGTGATGATTACACCCATTAGGGAGATATCCAATCAAGTGTAGACACATGTCTTTTCAAGCTTTATCACGTGACCTTTCATCTTCCATCACCCCAGGATGCCGCATGATGGCCAACGTAAAGCTGACCTCACCCACTTAACGTAATCCACTTAGTGGAGCATCGACCAAGTGCATTAAGAGGCTATTATTGGTGGTAAGCTCGGCGCCATCTGTCGGTGAACCGATTCCTAGTGGTCGGTAGATGTACTCAACAACATTCACTAGAAACGTAATCTCGAACCCTCATAAGCTTGTTTTATCTATCTGAGGTGCTCTTTAGGGTCCTTCGGGCCACGATGCAAATGATCACCTCCTCGAGTTAGACACGTACTTGGGTTGGATTATCAGAGCCTACAAATAGGTAGTCACTTACCACGAGAAGCCAACAGATGGCCACAGTCTCGCCATCAGATGGAAGCTAATCCACCGACAGAGACCATGACACATGTTACCTGCCTTTTGACAAGCCTTGATGTGACACACAAGTTGTAGGCAAAACCCACCTAACACCTAGTTCAAGTAGCAACCTATAAATAGAGCACATTTACTATAGCTCGAGACAAGCGTGCTCTTTCCCAACTAACCAGCTCTCGTTCTTTACTAAGCAACGCCAGCCTTTAGTGTCGGAAAGCCCTTATTTGGTACCTTGTTGGTGCCCCCTTTACCTCTGAAGTATCCCTCCTCTTGTCATAGGTACATCCAAGCAAGTCGAGACGAGCAGGGAAGAGCCGTCTGATTACCGTGCATAGCTGCACGTGGTGTTGATCCACTGCCACTCATTAATAAGCATCAACAACCACCAAGGGGACACAAGATATAGACTAGGAAGCCCCACCTACTGGCCAAGTCTGAGGACCAACTAGATTTTTTTGAATCCCTTGTATTGGACTTCCTTTATGAAATACAAGATGCTTTTGGTCTACTTGTCCTTTGATATTTTAATCGTGTCGATTTAGGAGGCTGACCTTTATTGTGATAATAAAAAAATTTTCAAAGTGTTTGCCTGAGGGAATTTCCCTACATATACCTCTCTATGGATAGTAAACTTGGCGACCAGTCTCTAGTAACAGCCTTAGCCTCAAACAAGGGCATTGTGGATCATAAAAATCCAACCTTTAAATAA
The DNA here is from genome assembly GCA_002024485.1 of Artocarpus camansi. Taxonomy (NCBI): domain Eukaryota; kingdom Viridiplantae; phylum Streptophyta; class Magnoliopsida; order Rosales; family Moraceae; genus Artocarpus; species Artocarpus camansi. The sequence goes on from LNSY01385247.1 coordinate 5,316, forward strand.
AGATCCAACCTACAACTAGAAATCCATCATGCAAAATAGAATAAATGCACTATGGCTCCACCTGGGGGCAGACCTTCAAGGCTTTGCCTCTTTTTCAAATAAAATCCAAATGCTCAACGATTCTACCTGAAGGTAAACTTTCAAATCTTTCACTTTTTTTTATCTCTAAATACCTAGTGGTTCCACCCGAGGGCAAACCTTTAAGAGTTTTGCTTATTTTGCCCTTTGGGCTAGCTCTAACGATCCTATAGGGTGTATAGCTTTCAGCTCATTTTGGCCATCTAACTTTTGTAGAGCTTAAACGTAGGCCTCTTTTTCCCAAGTTCACTCTTTAAGTGCAAAGATAAGGCTTTGCCTTTTTTCTCTTAAGTGGGTAAAGGTTTAGGAGTAGGGCTTTTATGGGCCATCCTTATTTTTACCCGCATAGAGTTTTAAGGCTTTGCCTCTTGAAGCTCTTGTAATTGTTTTGGGGGTATGAGGATTTCAGGCCTTTCTTTTCCTACGAGATCGTAGGGGCGAGCTTTTTGGACTTCTATTTTTCATCGACCCTTTTAGGCATAGAGTCCAAGGTTTGCCTTGTGAAACTCTTTTGGATGCCATCTTAGGTGAGGACGAAGTCTTCTTGGCTCCCCTACCTTCATATCAAATAAAGTGCAACTATTGTTTGCATTCGAATGTAGCAAGTATTTCACAAAAGAGCTCTTATGGAGTCCTATTTTATTAACAAAATTTTACAATACTGATAGTAGGGTTGTAAATGCTCAACCTTCTATGGATGTTCGACCTATCGACCTTTCATTGATTCTAATACATAGGTATGTGGCCTTGTTATGTTTTGAACCTTCTAAGGACCCTCCCAATTGGGGCCTCAGTTTTCAACATTTCTACGCTTTGTGCCGGAGGTTACCCTTCTCAATACCAGATCCCCAGTGTGAGTATCATCTTTCCTTGACTCTCCTATTCTAATATCTCGTCGCCCTTTGCTGGTATGCAGCGAGGCATATTTGAGAGTCAATCCTTCGTTCCTCCAATAGGTTAAGCTTGGCATCCAAGAGTCTAGGATTTTCTACTTCGTTGTACCCGATTACTCGATTGATCAGGGCCATTATCTGTACGGGTAGGACTGCCTCACTGCCATAGGTGAGGGAAAAGGGGGTTTCTCTTGTAGTTGTTCTACTTGTGGTTTTGTAAGCCCATAACACTTTGGGTAGCTCTTTAGCCCACCACCCTTTGAGATCATCCAACCATTTTTTTAGCGTGTGCTTGATGATCTTGTTAACAGCTTTACCAGTCCATTCACTTAAGGGTAGACGACTATCAAGAAATTTTTATGGATGCTAAGGTCTTTGTAAAACTTTCATGTTTTGGCATTGTTAAACTACGTGCCATCTTTTGAGATGATTGAATGGGGTATGCCAAAGCGGCGGATGATATGAGACCAAATGAAGCTTGTACAATTCATCTATGAAATTGTGGCAAATGCCTTAGCCTCTGCCCATTTTGTGTAATAATCAACAATGATTATGGGAAACTTAAGGCTTCTGGGGCCATGAAAAAGGGTTCAATTATGTCAATCCCCCATTTTGCAAATGGCCAAGGGCTTAAGATCAATGTCAAGTTTTCTGGATGAGACCTCGATACATGGGCATAACGTTGGCCTTTATCACACTTGTGAGCGTGGTCATAGGCGTCCCTTTTTAAGGTCAGCCAATAGTATCCCTGCCTTTGTGTTTTGTGAGCCAATGATTACCCCTAGTATGATTTCCATATAAGCCTTTGTGTACTTCTACTAGCACCTAAAATTTTTCTTCCTTGGTAAGGCACCAAAGGAGAAGAGTAGAATCGCTTCGACAGTAAAGAATATTATCATGTAGCAAATAGTGCGCTGACCTATAGTGGGTTCTTTTAGCTTCCAAGGGATAAATTGGTGCTCTCTACTTAAGAGATATGTGGCTATAGGGTCATCCAACTGTTTCTTGGGTCCACCGTCCATGTGGAAGCTCTACGACCACCTTTAGTCTTGCTGGTTTCCTTGTTAGTCACCGTCTCGGCTACCAACTAGCCACCTTTGGTCTTCTGCGTCATCATCTAAGTGGTTACCAATGTCTCCTTCCAGATGGTTGGGACTTCTAGGATTTCAATAGGAATGATCCTCAGCAACTTGGAGTCCTTTGAAGTTACCAAGCAAGCTAAAACATTTGCATTGCTATTTTTGTTGCGTTGTATTTACTTGATTTCCCAAGACTGTAACTTGGATAACTTATACCTAACCTTCTACAAGCACTGAAGTATCGTCTCATCCTTTGCCTTATACTCATTCGTGATTTGATTCATGACAAGTTATAAGTCACTATATATCTTCAAAGGGTCTACTCCCAAGTAGTGGACAAGCCTTAGCCCTACAAGCAGAGCCTCATACTCGACTTCATTATTGGAGGCTTTAAACTTGAATCTTACTACCACTGTGATTTTGTGATTTTGGGGCTTACCAACATTACCCCTACACATACCACATGCTCGTTTAAGAAGCTGTGGACATATCACTCTTAATCCCTTCAGGTTGTCTCTTGTTTAGGTTCACTCGGTCGTGCAATGAATTATGCCATGAAGTCAACTAGGCTTGCCCTTTAATCACTATTCTTGGCTTATACTCTACGTTGTATTAGCTTAACTTGATCGACTATTTTAGTAGTCTCCCAAAGGTTTTTGGCTTTTGTAAGGCTTACCTTAAGGGGTAGTTGGTCAACACCACCACCTTATGCTCGAAGAAATACCTTTTTAATTTCCTTATTGACATGATCAAAGCTAAGGTGAGCTTTTCCATCTTTGGGTTTCTTGTCTCTACATCGAGCAATTGTTTGCTGGCATAATAGACTCAAAATTAGTTTTTGCCTTCTTGCTTGATCAGCACAAAGCTTACAACATGAGGCGATATAGCCAGGTAAATTTGTATGGTCACCGAAGCAGAGCTTTAGACAGCAATAGTGGTTTCCCAAGGTAACTCTTCAAACTTTTGAAGGCATAATCATAGTTGGCCATCGATTCGAAGGGTTTGCTTGCTTTTAAGACATCAAAGAATAGAAAGCACTTGTCCATCACACTAGAGACACAACAGCTCATTGCTACCATACATCTTGTAAGCCTTTGCACCTCTTTAAGTTTTCGAGAGGCTTCCATATCTAGCAAGGCCTGGCTCTTTCCAAGGTTGCTCAATCCCTCACCTACTTACCATAAATCCTAGGAATTTCCCCGATGTGACACCGAAGGCACATTTCAATGGGTTAAATTTCATTCTATACTTCCTTAAGATTTTGAACGTCTAGTCCAAATGAGCAATATGGCAACTTGCCTTCATGAACTTCACCTTCACCAACATATCATCCATATACACCTCTATAGTTTTCTCGACCTGCTTGGTAAATTATTCACAATTGCGGATATGTCACCCTTGTATTCTTCAGTTCAAATAGCATGATGAGGCAGCAATATCACCCTCTATCGATAAAGAAAGAGGTATGCTCTTGATCTCGTGAGTGCATAGGGATTTAATGATAACCTAAATTGGCATTCATGAAGCTTAACAGTTCATGGCCCATGATAGTATTGACTAGGTGGTCTATCTAGGGTAGAGGAAAGCTGTCCTTTGGGCGCGTTTTGTTCAGGTCACTAAAGTCGATGCATATCCTCCACTTTCGATTAGGCTTCTTAACGAGGACAAGGTTCTAGATTCAAACTGTGTACCTCGATTCTCTTATCTTGTTCTTTTCTAGCTTGTCTACCTCCTCCTTAAGGGCTTCATATCTTTCTTAATTCAAGGGTTGCTCTTTTGCCTCTTTGAGGGATAGCCAAGGTCAATATTGAGGCAGTGGTAGTTAACTCCTAGGTCAATTCCTTTCATGTCCTTGTGTGTTCATGCAAACATATTGAGGTTTCACCCAAGATAACCTTTAAGTTTTTTCTACCTCCTATCCTTCAATCCTGTCCCAATTGTACGGGCCTTTGTGGGGTCATCCCCGTCTATGTTTATCTCCACCTGATCCTCCATAGGCTTTATACTAGTTGCCTATTCTCTTAGCCTTGGTCTAAGTCTTCTACATGCTTCTCACCATCCTTATCTCTATCCTCTTAAGGTTGGCATAGGCATGGATGGTGTCAGAATAAGTTTGCCCAGACTCATACTGAGTCCTTCTTATCTCGCCTAGGAAACTTAACTTTTTGTTGATAAATGGAGGTTGTAGCCTTTAAGGCTCTTAATGTGGGCCTTCCTATAATTGCATTGTACTGGTCTCTACCGTTTATGATAAAGAAACTAGACATGATCATTATTGCTTTGGCTTTTCTCCTACTATGATGGAGAGTATGATTGTTCCTTTAAGTATTATGTTATCTCCAATGAACCCGTATAGCAGACGAGAGTTCGCCGTTGTTTAGTCTAATGAGATTCCCATTTTGCACAAACAATCTAAATAAATGATATCTATTGAACTATCATTGTCTTCTAAAATTTAGCAAATAGTATAATTCCCAATCATCGCCTCGACCACCAGGGCATTACTGTGTAAGAAATGAACTCTATGTGCATTTGTCTCTAAGAAGGTGACCTCTGTCCACTTGTAGTTTGGCATCTTGGTGGGTTTGCTCATCGAGACATTGTAATATTTATCCTAAAGCTCTCCTTTGCCTTTTAGGTATAATTCTTTTGGGACCTCCAAGAGTTGCCATTAGGGTAGGGTCCCTTGTAGATCGTACAAATC
>LNSY01385258.1:0-10865 GCA_002024485.1 Artocarpus camansi
TAAAACTTAGATTATAACATTTTAAAAAAATTAAAAAAATTTAGGTAAAGTTTCAAAATTTAAAAAAGAGTAATCTAACCTTGAATTGATGTTTGAAAGGAGTTTGTGGAGGCTAAATATTGTTTCCAAGCTTCCAATCCACTCAACAATCGAGGGCTCTTGCTTGATTCTTGAATCAAAATGAAAGAGGGAAAGAGAGGAATAAAGAAACGTAGACAGAGAGAGAGCTACAGGAGTTAGGAAAGGGAGGGAGAGAGGGGAGATAAATAGAGGGAAGGAAAGGTGGTTTTTGCTATATGAAAACCATGTCCTGCGCTTGGTTTTCCAAAATAGGAGATGTTGGTCATATGACAAATTGTTTTGTTTCAAAATTCAAAAGAGCAAATAAAAATAATTAAAAGTGATTAAAATAATTGAAAGTACCATTAATTTGGAAATATCATAAAATAGTTAACTAAAGTTCAAATTACATCATGGCACACTAATTCATCATTTCATAGACTAATCATACTTAATTAATTTTGGGGTGTTACATCCCTCCAACTTTTTTGAGCCCTCTAAATTTGATTGCATGGACAAGATTGTGATACATGAGCTATTTTAGTACATTATATATGTAATAATTAAAGGTTATATTGAGGAATTTATGTATAAATTTTGTAAGTTAAATGTTATGCTCAAAAATTTTGTTAAGTGCCTTTAAGGCAAATCAAGTGTCATAAAGATTATTGTTTAAATCCGATCTATGTGACAAATTCCATAAGAGTAATTATGTGATTAACAGGATTAAATATCTTGTAATATTCTAAAAATAAAAATGAGAGTTATTTGATGAGCAAGGAACAATAAGCTAAAAAGTTCAACTGTTGCAAAATGTGTTGCAATAGAGTTTGAAATAGAAATGCAGCATAAGAATAAAACTATATGAGTTTATGCAGTATAAGAAAAATACTATATGAAGAATATAGAAATTATACAACAGAAGAATTAAGTAGTATAGAAGTTAGGTAGTATGAGAAAAGAACAATACAAGGATTATACTATTTAAAGTCAAGTAATGTAGAAATTATACTACATTAAGTTAAACAGTATGAAAATATACTACAAAAAGTTAAACAACATGGGAATTATATTGTGTGGAGGATGTGGATAAGTATGGAATGAAGTGAAAGCTTGTGGAACCATGAAAACACTATAGAAAAGTATATTGACAGTATAAGAAAAACATAGTGTAGTGTAAATTTGGATTGTTAAAAAGATGTTGTGAGACCCATTAGGAAACACCCTAAAAGGTGGAAAACTTCCACATCTCCCTTTGGAAAACTAGTTATGATATGCAGTTGAAGGGCAAATTTTCTTTGCAAAAAGGCCCCCTAGAGTGAGTCTTTATATAGTAAGAGACTTAAATGAAATAAAAAAAGTTTGTTCATTTATCAAAATCTCACCCACTTGCTTCCTTTCAAATCTACTCCTACCCCAAGTCTTATTCCTAAAAATTTTGATGAAAACATCCTCCAATCATTTAAAGAAGTAAGAATAGGTGGTGTAAAGGAAGATGAATGATTTTTCAAGGTAAAACTCAAAATTCTTCCCATTGTGTTCAAGGGGTTTTGCTCATGTTTTGGGTGAGATTTTCATGGGTTATGTTATACATTGTTGTAAAGGGAGCATAAGAGATTTCAAGTGCCAAATAAGAAGGACAAAAGTTTGGAATCTCTTAGGTAAACTCTAAACCCTAGTCTTGATTTTGCTTATGCAAATCAAGTGTTTGTTGTAATGTTTATGGGCTATGGCATGTAATAAAAACATTATGGCATCATTAAAAATATTTTATATAGATGGTGATGTGATTTGGTAGTTGAAACTAGGGTTTTCATGCAAAAAGAAAGTTTGATAAACTTTCTCAAGATGCAAAGTTTAGAAATTTTTCAAAGAATTAAGTTTTTGACAAGCTTAGAGGCCAAGATATTTTTTAGAAAAGCATGAGATTTATTAAAAACATCGAAACGGACAATTTTTGTAAAAAATTTCCTTAAATTCTAATCTAAACAAGCCGAAAAACTCTGATTTTAGTTCTGGCTGTACTAAAAATAGGTCAAAACTCTATTAAAATAAAAGAGTTTGGGAAAAGTTGAAATATGAAAGTTGTAGATCTCATAGAAACTATTAAGATTCATGAAAACATTGTGGAAGTTTCATGTGGATTTTATGTGATTCAATTACAAAATTTTGAAATGAAAAAATGAGGGAAACATTTTAAAATTGTATGATTTTGACTAAGGAGCTTTTTTAAGTTTTAATCCTTGCAAAAAAATTAGACGTTTTGGTATAAGATGGTTATTTTTGGTTCCAGGGATAAAAAATGTCAAAATATTGTATTTTAAGCCAAGACCGTAAAACTATTTAGAACTAAATTTTTATGATGCAAAGCTAGTTTTCTACTCTTTTATGAGAATATAAGAAATTATAGATTTTTTAAGTCAAGAGAATAAGTGATTTTCTAAGGAAAAACCTAATGAGGGTAAAATCATCATTTTCTATGAAATTGCTAAAACGACCTCAAGCCCTCCAAATTAATGAAACGGCCTTGGATGAAAAATGTTTAATATCACGTTAAGTAACGAAATCATCAAGTAAGATGTGAAAGTTAACCATGGAATGAACAAGTTAAGCAATAAGGAAAGAAACTGATAGTGTAAACTTGGATAATTTTTAATAATCGGTTGTCATTTGGACATAAAGCTAACTACTAAAAGAAAAAAGATAAAGCGAGAACATTAGCGAATTATTCAAATATATTTCAAGCCTCACCTATGGTATGAAAAAAATGATTTTCAAATACTTTATATATATTTGAACTTTGTTGCATTTAGTATATATAATGTTTTAAAAACCAAGATATGGTTTACTGTATGTTCAACATATGTTATGTTTGTTATTTTAGATATTAAGTCATGTCATACAATATGATCACTAAGATTACAAGATCGGTAATCTAACCCTTAAGTTAAAATAAGAAAGTGTCATACTATCCTCCCGATCCAATGGGAGCATCATGTTAAGTTATGTTATGGTCTCAATGATATGATGATCTTGCGCTTTTGGTACGTATAATGAGGCCTATAATTCCATATAAGCGTCAAGAGTAAGGTGATCATTATAATAAAGCATAAATGAAATCATATATTGTGTTGTTGTTTGCACTCCTTTTTAAGAAACGTTTTATGAAAAACATTGTATGAGACGTGTTTTATGAGAAATATTCTATGAGAAGTATTTTATAAAAAACATTTTATGGTGAAGACTTTATGAGGTTTTACGAGAACATTTTATGAGAAACGTTGATGGAAATATTTTAAGAGAGAGGTTTTATGAAAATTGTTTTGTGAGAAACGTTAATGAAAAATGTCTTATGAGAAATGTTTTAAGAAGAAAGTTCTATAAGGAAATGTTTTAATATTTTGTAAGATTTGTTTGAACTTATTGAGTGAAAGCTCATCATAAGTTTTTTCATGTTGTAGGTAGTACTAAAAGATACCAGTATAGCTAGTTGGTGAGCTAGATGTTGCGGTAAACTAAATACAAAGGTTGGGTTATGGATACCACTGTAGGTTTTTCTGCTGTTTTCAAAGATGTTTTACGCTACCTTGACATGATGTCTTAAAAGTTTAAGAAAGTAAGTGCTTACTTAATAAGTTTTAAGAAATGTTGTGGATGATTATAAAGTTAAAATTTTATACTTGTGTTTTAATTTATGTTGCAATAAAATACGCAATAGTCTTAAGTATATTTTTAAGAAAAAAAATTTACTCAGTATTTTTTTTGTTAATTGTAAGATTAAAGTTGAGAAATCAAGTTAAACTAAGTTAAATAATGGTTCAAAAATGCCGGTCCTTGCAAGGATCTTTGAAAGGTAAAGGATATCACATGTCACTTGTATTTGCCCGCCTCAATTAAAAAGTTGATAAACGAGATTAGCTTTTTAGCTTTTTTTCTTTACGTCCTTTAATCCGGGAAATATTAATGATAAAAAAAGGGCCTGAGGTTTTGCTGTTACGATCAATATTGGCTTGGGCTAGTAGTAGCCACTGGCTGGCAGAGAATGCACTTCATGGACTACATTAATGGTTCTATATTACCAACTGTTTAAAAAAGCAAAAAGAAAAAAAATACCATAGCTATCATGACAAGTAACATTCAATCTTTTATGTGACATTAATTATTTGTTACATTTTACCATCCATAATACGATATCATACTGTTTTTAATATGATACAAAAATAGAGTCTTAATTACAACAATCTATTGTGCTCAACGCGATTTGATGAGGTTAATTTATTGAATAAAAAAAAAGTTTAACACCATAATTGTTTATAGAGAATAGATGCACATTTAATTTTTTATATAACACTGAAGCCTCCATGAGACGACGATGATACGGTCATACTAGATATAATGACTTTACACTCAATTTAATGGAAATGGGTTAGATTGTTTTACGGTAAACTTATCTTATCAATAACAACTAAACTACTTTGTGACTTCTTCTCTCTACCTTTTCCAAAGAATCAATTACAAATATTTCCTCACAACTAAAGTTCTTGTGATGATATCTCTCTAAACCTCAAAATGTAATATATGTGCCTCCTGTGCCTCCGGAAGTATGAAATATTTAACAAAACATTTCTTATTGTTAGAATTTTTAACAAATAAACACATATTAAGATTTGTTACATCTTATAGCAGGATTTTAACAATTCTATCATGTTTAAAGCTAATTTAAATTTAAAATGTCAATATAATTTTAAAATTTCAATGGTTAAAAAAAAAACCTTAAAAAGATTTTATAAAATAATATCTTCCTACACTTTCATGCAAAAGTGAACAATAATACCCAAATCATTGATATTGACAAATGGACAATAAATATTAAATCAAAGGTTGACCATCGTGATAGGCGTTTCATAGATTAAGTCAAACGTTAACCATTGTGATAAATGTTTCATAGATACATTTTAAGATTTGATACATCATATAACAGTATTTTAATAACTCTATTATGTTTAAAACTAATTTGAATTTACAATGTTGATATAATTTTAAAATTTCAATTGTTAAAAACGTTAAAAAATTTTATAAAATAATCTCTTACTTAACTTTTCATGTAAAAGTGAATAATAATGCCCAAATCATTGATTGACAATCATGACCGGCATTTCATAGAATTGGCTGAAGAGGTCATAGAGATGGTTCACTATGGCTCCTTTTCATTTGAATTCAACAAATTATCGTACTATACAACATGAGTTCTAGCGTTCTACACAAAGGAAAGAATGGAGATATCGAGATTGATTTTCATAGCAATGTAAGTAGAACTGATGACTCAGATGAGTAACCTTAAATCTTGCAGGACCTTGTTCTCATGTGTAATAAAGGCACAAGAAACTATCCATGAAACAGTGAACAACCGGATAGGGATTGCAACATAAAAATTGTCAGAAGATGATGCAGCCATTGCAAGGGCTATAGCCACGATAAGCAAATGTGTCCTAAAAAAGAAAGCATTTAAACCATTAAGTTCGCCGGGGCAAGGGCTATGGCTACAACAACCTTACCTTTTAAAAGACAAAAAGTTAATTTTGTTATCGATACCACTTTTCGAGAAAAAAGAAACATAAACTAAGCGAAGGCTTGTTTCGTAATATTTTGGGGAAACAAAGACTGCGTTTAAAATTTTGAGGCCGTTCGATATTGTTTTTAAAATAGGTAAAAATGTTTTTGTTTTGAAAAATGAAAATTTTTTGAAAATTATGCTAAGAATGTTTTTAAAATTTTTTCCTCAAAAAATATGCGAAAACATTTTCAAAAATTTTAAGAACAAAAACAAAAGAGCCCTTTATCTTTGTCAATCCTGCTTATTGCACTCATTTTGTGTGACAAAGGAGCTCTATAACTCAAAAAGGATAAATTTTGTTCATCATCTATATCAACTCAATGCAATGTTACGTGGACTCGTAGCGCTTGTTGCATTTTAATTACAAAATTACATCATCATTTGAAACCACTAATCTGTACAAAAGTCAAGAAGAAAGAGCCCATTCAATCAATTCGGAATCACAACTTTACCCGGTTAATGTCCAAACTGCACTGGATATAACCGGTTCCACAAACAATTATATTTTAATTAAACATGACAAATGAGCCCGCTTGAGACTACTAGCTGATAAAAAATGATACATTTTTTGGCTAATTATGTACCACATAATTAAAGTTTTAGGATTTAAAGTTGGAGTTGGAGGATTTAAAGTTACAAGGATTTAAACTTTAAATCCTCCAACTTCAAAGCCTCCGATTGTTATTTAAAGTTAGAGGAATTTATTTTTAGAATTCAGTTTTAATTTTAAGATAAAATTTTTATTTTTAGAAAAAACACCATCAAGATATCATTTTGGAGCTATAAAGAGGAGGAAGAAGATTCGGGAAGTAAATTTTTGACTTATGACACCTCTATCTTGGTAATATCTTCCCCATTTTTATGTTCTCAATTTGCTATATTCTAAGAATGCTTGAATTTTTTTTTTTACTTTATTTTTATTTTTGCTCATGGTTTGATTTTGGTTTTTTAAGGATTTTCATATAGCTTAATTTATATTGATTTGATTTTGCATTTATTGTTATTGTGATTGTTTAAATCATATTGGATAATGTTTTATATGGTGTTAATGCTTGTAGTTGATTGATAACCAATTAGTGGATTAAGAAGTCATACTACTGAGAGGAGAATTTATACACTAGGTCAATCATAGAGCAATGTATTTTTAGAGGTATTCCAATATATCGACTTCAATTATGTAGCCATTAACGAAATTCAAGAACCCAATAAATCCTAGTTAAGCAATACTCATAGAAATATAGTTTTAGGTCCATTTGCTATTGTTTATTTAAACAAAAAAGTTTTCACTTTTGTAAAAGAAAAAACACGTTTGGTAACTTTGTTTTTGTTTTTTTAATTCTTATCAATTTTTAAATTATGAAAACACAAATTTCTTGCTTTCAAAAGTTTTTAAACAAATATCTTAAGTTGTGGCCAATACTAAAGTTAAAGTTGCCAATAAACTAGGATGGCCTGATAAGTCGAGATCACATTTCGGGTAGGATCTATGGACCAGACTCACAGCCAGGTCATATAGCAAACCAAACATGTTGTAAAGGTCAGGACACTAGGATGAACATGGCGTCAAGCTGGAATCATCGTAGGAGTTGGGCCAAGCTCGTTAAAGTGGTTAGGTTAGTGAACCAAACATGATGTTAAGTTGACAAGTCGAGCACACTGTTGGAATTAGTTTGTCGAATAGGACTCGCAATTAGGGTCGAGTTGGTGGACTAGACTTGCCATCAAGGTTAGGATGGCAAACTAAACTCACCGACATGGTCAAGACAAGAAGCAAAACACATCATTTGGTTTAAGCCATCTAGTCGAAGTTGCTGCTATTGTTGTGGTCAAGTTAGCATGCTGAACTCGTCATCAAGGTTGAATTGTCATACTGGACTCGCGATTAGGTTCTGGGACTAAGGTCAGTATCATGTTCAAGTAGTTGGTTTCTACTATAAGGGTCGAGTTGGGTTTTTCTATCAAGGTTAGGTTCAAGTTCTAGAACCAAGGTAGAGTCAGGTTCCAAGATGGGGTTTTGACCCTAGAACTGCAACTAAACCTCAAACTTGGTATTTAAATTGAAAGCAAACCATGTTCCCATCCTCAAAGATCAACCCTGACTCTAGTCCAAAGCTCGATTCAACCTTAATTATCTAGGAACCTAACCCTATTCCTAAATCTTGATCTCGATCCTAGTTCGAAACCCAACCTTAACTTCGACCCTTATACTAAATCCGATGTCATAGGCAAGATTTGCTTAACCCTAATAGTGAGTTTGATCCCCCAGTGCTAGAACCTGACTTTGAAACTAATATAAAAACCTAATCTCAAAACTTGACACTAGTACATGACCATGATTCTTGTCCTAGAATCTAACCTCGACACTAATCATGCTCTCTAAACTTGACCTTGACCCTAAACCAAATTTGAACTTAGTCCCAAAAATCAACCCTAACATCAATCTCAAAACTTGACCCAATCTTGGTCGCGGAACCTAACCCTGACTCCTACCATGAAATTTGATTTTGATCTTGGCCTTGGAACCCAACTCGATACCTAAACTAACCTCAAACCCAATCTGAAAACTTGAATTAGACATCGGTCCTAAAACTTGATCCCAATTTTAGTCCTGAAATCCTTGTTCCTTAGTGTGAACCTCGGTCCCTGTCCTAGAATCTTAACTCGACCTTGATCTCGTCTCATAACCCGACCTTGTTGGTGAGATTCACTAAATCATGATGGTGAGTTTGATCCACCTGTCTAACTCTGGATCTCAAAACTAACCCCGTTCCTGTCCCAAAACTTGACCTCATTGGCGAGATTGATCTCAGCCCGATGAAGAGTCCAACCTTATGAATAACTCCAAGTTAGCAATATTTTTGTTCTTGCTTGGAAAAAATATGTGTCAAAATTATCATTCCCAAAAATATTTTTTACCTTTTGTTTTATAAAATACAGAACAAAAGTAAATATGAGTTATCAACCATTTATGTTTAGAAAATAGAAAATGAAAACGAGAAAAATGCTTTTGTTTTTCTATTAAAAAAATAAAAAAGTGAAACAAAATAGACCTTGACCAATTAATGTAGGATAATTCCACTTGACTACTGGGAGGGGGTTTTGGAGAGTCTTGGAGATTTTGGCTTTTATTCAATTAGACAACTCAATTGTGGTGACTAATTGATGCTTAGTGGCTAACTATGTGAAATTGAATTCTTAGAACTTTCTATTTTATGTTATTTTATTTCATTAATTTCATTTAATTGTTACTCTTGTTTTCTTTTGTTATTTAGTTTAGTTTATTTTTATTTTAAATTGATTATTCAAATAATTTTATAGTTATTTCAATTTCGATTATTAACTAAAATCAAAAACAATCTCCATGGATACGACTCTATTCATCACTCTATTACATGTGTCTGACTATGTGCAGTTAGACTATGTGCAGTTAGCAAATGACAATGGAAAGTCTGACCACCGTGTATAACCACACATAGTGTTGAGTCATCTGAGGACATCAATAGCTCTCTTTAATTAGACAAGAATATACCAAAAATTGTCACGACATGGCTTTTTTGAGCTATTAACTAACTTCCTTAAATGTGGTTTCTTAATATTAATCTTACTTACTAATGAAAAGGAAAAGTGGAAGAATTTTTTTTTTAAACTTACTTGCTTTTTTCTAATGCTCACTATAGTTATTCTCAAAATATTTGCCAAATCATATACTTGAAAATATACTTTAGACTTTTACATATTGACAGCATTGGTATACTACCAAACCGTCACATGCCAAAAATAAAAATCCTTTAAAAGTGAATCTGATTGTAGTGGTATCCATAGCCCAACTATCGCATCTGTCTCACCCTACATTCAACTCACCCTACACCTAACTCATCAACCAATCATACTGGTCTCTTATAAAACTACCTATGAAAGAACTTAAAATGAAATTTTGCCCATTCAGTTCAAACATTTCTCATAAAGCATAAAAACATTTCTCATAAAAAAATTCTCTCATAAAACATGTCCTACAAAACCTTTATAATAAAACATTTTTCATAAAACATTTCTCATTTTAATATTTATTATGTAAGCAATATCACTATGTATGATTTGAATTATGCTCATTTATGCATATCATCATTCTTATCTTATCGTGAACTATGCACCCAAATGTACATACCAAATACGCATGATCATAGAACACCGAGGATGCAACATAACTTAATATAATGCTCCCTCTTGTGAAAGACTTTAGGTCCTCTCTTTGGATTGGGAGGTTAGTACAACACTTTCTTCTTTTAAAGGTGTAGGTTACCAATCTTGTAATCTTAGTGAGCACACCAAATGATATGTCTTAAGGTTTAAAACAATAAGCATAAAAAATTCTTAATGTACTATAAGTCATAACTTGGTATTTGAACAATATGCATAATAAATGCAAGTGCATTTCACATATATATAAAGCATGTGAAAACCATTTTATTCAGGCCATAAGTTAGGTTTCAGACTTACTTAAATCTCACTCCAGTGTTCCTAGTTTATCCTTTTTCTTATTTTAATCGGATTCCTGTCATGATCAAATGACACTTGATTATTAGAAACTCGCTCGAGTCTATACTGTCGGTCTATTTCTATTAAACATTCTATAGTCAAATTTTACTTTGTATTAGTCAGTTTTGCAATTAGTATAATATGTAACATTTCTCGTCTAAAGGTGTTAAGCCAAATTGGAGAACTTGTGGTCCATTTTAGCCTATTTATAAAAATGACGATTTTATTCTTAACAGGTTTTTTGGAAAATTCTGAAATTCTTTTAGGCTTTACAACTTGAGGTTCTCTCCCATAACTATGTAGAAACCATCTATTCATATTGAAAAATTTGGTTCCATATAGTTTTTTTGGTTTTGGCTTGAAACATAAAATGCTTGGCATTTTTGCCCTAAAACCAAAAACAATTATTTGATACCATAATATCTAGTTTTTGCAAGAATTAAAACTTATAAAAGTTTGTTTGTTAAATTCAAACAATTTCAAAACAATTTTCTTATTTTACCATTTTCAAGTTTCGTAGTTAATTCTAGAAATATTCATAACTCAAAATCCAAATAGAATTTATAAAATCTTTTTCATGAATCCTAATAGTTTTGATGAGATCTACAAATTTAGTATTTTAATTTTTCTAAAATCATGTATTTTTAGGGAGTTT
>LNSY01385269.1:0-14623 GCA_002024485.1 Artocarpus camansi
CATAACGCATGAAAAAAGAAAAAAATTGCAAGTTTTTGTCCAAGATTCTAAAATCTTTCTTAAGCAACAGAACACGTAGGAAATCTAGAAAACTACTAATATGGTCTCAAGTGTGAACAGAGAATGAACAAATGAATTACCCTATTTCTTTAAATGAGAACTCCTTCACTCTCTGAGCTAACTCGATTTCTGTAGCAGCAGCACCAGGAACCATACGGCTGTCCCTGCACATGGCCTGACAACCAGAGAGATGCAGATGTCAAGTAAAAAGCTCCTAGCCCAAAATACTGCTGCAACAAATGCTACAAGAAAACCATGTCAAGATCTTACGAATGTAGACAGTATAAGATAATAAAAGAAACATAAATTTAGCATTAAAAAAATATTAACAGCACATTCACAAATTACCTTGTAAGTGTTTACTCCATCATCAACTGCTCTTTCAAGGTCGTCTAATATGCTATCTGTGCTTCCTCGCAATACCACCGTAGCCACAGAGTTTCCACCTTCTTCATTCTTGACAATGGTTACCTAAATAAATTCACATTATGGATCTTTGTAAAGAAAAGAGAGGAGTGAAAAAATAAGCCAGTGCAAAATGTTGTTGCCAATGCAGTATATTTATCTTATCAAAGAAAAAAATTGCATCACACTAAACATACCCGAACACCACCTATTTCTTCAACAGAAATAGAATCAACATATCCCAGGTCATCCAGGTTTGGCTGGCTAAGCTTCAACTGTTACAGTGATAGTGAGTGAATTATTAGGAAGAATTTTTTAATGTTATTCTAGCGAATTACCAAGTGCTAGCTTACTTACAAGAGCAATAGCGCCAGTAGTCCGGCAGAATCTACTTAGCTCAAATTTTAAACTAATTTTCAAAACCATAAGCCTGCAAACAAGAATTTCCAAATTAAAATACTAAAGTTTCTTAAAGACTATCTCTAAGTAGAATCTTTGATACTTGACAACATTTTACAGACTTGGTAATGTTTTACAGTTATGCAAACACAACAAGTACAGAAATGCACATGTACATACTTACACTCACAGAGTTCCATGTTTTTCATATGATAAACAAATAATTTTATTAAGAAAACTCAAGCATAACATAAAAAGGAGAGAGGGACTCAAAAACCATGTAACTAATGAACAAAAGTAACACAATAGATGTTGATGTACTTGTAGCGCTCACAGAAATGTAGTGCCATCTCTCCAACTGCTGCTCCACTGACAATTACTTTGGCACCTGAATTTGCAACTGCTTTGATGAGCTCCTCAACTTTAGCTTCTTCAGTTTTTGCATAATTTTCTAGCTACAATGCGTCCAGAAAAAACTATAAGAAGCTATTCAAAAGCAGAGGAATATTAACAATGCAAATACATAAGTAAACAGATCAAGAAGTAATTGCAAAACAACATACTACTGTGCACTCCTTGTACAACAATGGAAATCTCAAAGGTTTATACATCTGCCCCAAAAAATTAAAAATATACATATACTATAGAGAGAGATGCTACATCCATTCCCATATAAAAATCCAATGCTAATAATAATAATAATAATAATTAATAACACTAATAAAAACAATGCAGTGAACTCTAGGCATTTGTGAATGCATGCAAAGAAAAAGAGACAACTGCTAAACGGTTGACTAGTGACTACAATCCTTCTAAAAAGCACAAACCAAAAAATTTGTTAAATTTAATGAAAAAAAAAAATCCAATTTCAAAAGTCACCTGTTCAGCGCTGTGAATTAAGACTGTTCCCTTTGTTTCAGTGGCAGAGGTATCCACACCACCAGCAAACACAGCAACCTGAAGCACATATAAGCGAAGTTACAAACTTGAACCTACATATAAATGGTGCAGCAACAATGAAAGCATATTTTACGTACTAACCTTGGCCCTCTCCACTCGTTTAATACTCCCTACGGCATCACTCTTTAAAACCATGCCTCGCACTACCGTACTATTATGCAAACCCCCACCCCAGAGCTTCGCAACACGTACATTATCCACATTAAAGTTTGCTGCGTTCTTAGGGCAGACTTGAATACATGCCTATGGTGCCCAAAAGAAAGTGTTCATTACAAACACTCCAACAAAAAAGCACAACAAAATAATAATGATCACACAACAGTAAACAAAGTTGGGTAAGATCTCATTACATCAGCAACAAGTGAGGATAAAATATCGTCCTGTCCAAATTGTTTGCTAGCAACAGCAGCTTTCATTCGAGAAATCACTTGCTCCTTGTCACGAACATCCATGTTTTCAGAGCCTTTCTCCACCAGTTCGTCTAAGATCTCAACAGTCTGCAATTTACAAAACAAGAAAAAATACATCAGTTTTTTGCAGCATTTAGAAAAATGAGCTAATAAACAATATCAAAACAGAACCTTGTTAATGGCTTTAGTGTAGCCACCAATAATCTCACTCGGGTGCAGGCCCATCCGGATAAGCTCCTCGGCATTTTTAAGGAGCTCCCCGGCAAAAGAAATGGTCAAATTAGCACCATCCCCAATCTCCTCCTGCTGAGCCTTTCCTGCCAAAACCAAAATCTTCGCAGCGGGATGCTGAACCTCAAGCTCGTTCACTATGGTCGCCGCATCGTTCGTGACAAAGAGCTTGTCCAAATGATTGATAACCATCTTGTTCATACCTGGTGCCAAACGATTGATAACCATCTTGGGTCACCCGTTGCAAGTGTACGATAATAATTTTGAAAAAACAAGGGTGAAAATTTATATCAAAAAACAATAAAACTTGAAAGAAAAAATTACGTGAACATTTTTCAATATCTGCGATCAACCCAAATAGCAACTTTTAGTTGTCAAATATTTTCTAATAGTTGAGATCAACAAAAAAAAAATACAAAAACTATAGAGAAAATCATAAGGTTCTACAATGTCACAAGCAAACAATTAAACGATAATGGAATCGAAAAAAAAAAATCAAAAAAGGGAAATCAAGGTAATGCGAAAAAGCTAAAAAACAGTAAAGCACCCTGGAAAATTAAAGAGACGAAAACTTTCTTAAATCAAAATAGCAAAAGAAAGAGAAAAACCTAGAACGAGAGATTTCAGTCCGGATCTAGCAGTTTGTTAATAGAAACAGGCAAAAAAAAAAATGAGTACCGTTGGGACCAAGAGAAGTGCGAGTGATGGAAGAGAGCTGCTTGCAAGCGTCCATGTTCTTGAGAACTGCTTCGTCAAGACCAGAGAGATGCTTGTGGCCCTCCTTCAACATCGACTGCACTCCGTACGACTGCATCTGGAAACCCATTCTTATTTTTCTTCTTCTTCTGTTTCAAAACCCTAACCCTAGATTATGGCCTAGTAACTCACAAGCGTTTCGTTCCTTCAACAGAGAGAAGCAGACGGGAAGAGAACGCCCTTGAAGAAACACCATCTTTGCAGCGGGGGGTTTTAAAAAAACACTCGATATAGCAAAAAGCCTTGAAAAAATTTCCAGGGTAAGATTGTTGAGGGAGATTTTTTTTTTCTTTTTTCTTTTTGTTAACTAATAATTTCGTTCTTTGCGTTTAAAAAATTTTTTTCTTTGGGTTACCACAAAACTTGTCGCGTTTGGCAAATTGATTCATAACTAAAAATCTTAGCAAGTGACCCCATAAACTTAAAAATGTGACATTACTTTAGTCCGTTTGACATGTTAAAATTTTAACGATCTTTCATCACATGATTTGCGTAAGACTTTTAGGCCAAGTTTGGCATGTCGGACTAAATTAGACTAAAAAATTTATATTAGATTGGATTAGATAAGACTAAATATAATTGATTGTGTTAAATTTTATCTTGTGTTTGGTAACACTTTAGATTGGATTATGATTTTTATGTAATAGTACGTATTTTTTATTTTAAACAATAAATCATTTGAACAATAAAAACTAATCTATATCAAAATAATAATAACAATAACAATCCTATAATTACAATCGACTATAAAATAGAATTTTTTTATTTCAAAAAAAGATTTTTTAATCAAATTTCCTTTTTATTCCTTTTTCTTTCAATTCTTTTCGTTTTTCTTTTTTTTTTCTTGGTTGAAAGATCATGGTAGAAAGTACTTTGATGCAATTTGCAAATTGCAAAGCCACTTCTATATTAATAGGAGTAGTCGATAAACAACGGAAATATGCAAGGGAGAGAGAAAATATGAGTAAGACAAAAGAAATATCTCCAATAGCTTCTTCTTCTTCTTCTTATTCTCAATCATGTGAAGTGCGTCTTCTTCGAGTGGGGTTAGGTTTCTGCTTTGAATATCCAGCATCTTTGATTGCATAGTGGGTTGGGTCTTAAACATCCAGAGGGTGGTGGATGACAATGATCCGCGGTTTGGCTGGCTGCAACGACGATTTGTACGAGATGGCTTGCAGTGACAACGGTGGGCATGGGTCAGGGTTATGGCGGTGGGAGTGGGCCAACTATGATGGAGTGCGTCGATAATGGTGATCGTGGTTGCTTGGTAGATTTATGATGACAGTCAGATTGGAGAAACACTCTAATCCAATCCTAGACAAATAATCCCACCATTTTTTGTTGGATTAGTTATCCCACAAGTTTAGAACTATTTTGTAAGCAACAGATTATTAATCAAGTCCAAGTTTATTCCCAAACATGGGGTTGGCATTATTTATCCCAATCCTAGTCCTTATCCCGCGTAACAAACGCAGCCTTAAGGACATCAATGGTCCTTTAAGAAGGCAAATAAAAAACAAAAAGAAAAGGAAAAAGAAAACCATGTTTGCCTCTTGCACAACCAAACCAAGGGCTAATTTGGCATTGATGTGCTATGGACTAGAACCATATAGGCTTTTGGTAAATTTTTTTCGAAGCTACTGTAAGTACTAGAAGCAGAATCATAGGTGTTTGGTAAACTATGTAAAAAATTACTGTCGAGAAATATAATGATGAAAATAGATATATTTACTAAACATGCTTATAATTTTATTTTTTAATTAATCTTAATTTTAAGGTTAACAAATGTATTATTTGTACATTAAATCATATAACAAACTGCTTATTTGGAAAATATTTTAAAAAAAACTTACAAAAAATAATAAAGCAAAAAGTTAAATACATAAAAAAAATTGTGGCTTATAAAAGATAGACTTTAAAGAAAACAAAAATATGATGAAAGAAGGAAAAAAAATTGCAAGTCAACAACGTTAAAAAGAATATACATAAATATATGTATCTGACTTCAAATCATGATATCATCTTTTTGATCCATCAAAAGTCTTTTAGTTTAGTAACAATGTATTATTATCAAGTTAGTTTAGTAATTTTATATTATAAAATTAGAAGTTGTTATAAAGAAGCAACCCTTAGCCTGCTTCTTAACTTTTTCTACTGGGCAGCTATTTTTAAAAGCAACTTTTCAAAAATATGGTTTACCAAATACCCTAAACTATTGTAGACAATTGTAGAAGCTAAAAGCAGCCTCTAATAATAATGCAAAATGGGGCCCAAATTACTAGAAAAAGCAAATCCCAAATCACCAAACAAAAAACCAAATCACATATCAAATTAAAATTCAAAAGAAAAAGGAAAAAAAAGAAGGTAATAATAACTATCTTTTCTTCCTCCTCTTCTCCCAAAATTCTAACACCCAAATCCAAATCAACATATTCTCTTTGAACAATCAAATTCCCACTACCAATGAGTCCCGGCATCGTAGTGCCTGCACCACATGTAGTAGCTCCTCCACAGTTGCAAGTCCTGACATTGCAACACCTTCACCTGCATAAGCTCTAACAATAGTCTCACCCCATAATCATACCCTTAGCCACTCTCTCTTAAGTCTTTCTTCCCAAAAGTTTGTTCTCACAACTTTCTTCTAGAACCATTTCAGACAAAAGCCCATCTATAAGAAAAAAAAAGAAAAAAGGAAAGAAAACATAAAGATGAGAGAGAGCAAGAAAGAAATTGAACCTATTTTCACCATTTTCTTCAAGACCCATCAAAGACAAATCAACATATTATGTTTGTTTAATAGGTTGTTAGGCAAAGTTGGTTCTAACCAACTTTTTGGTTAGATAGTAGCGTAAAACTCTCGCATGCTATAATAAAAGGCAAAATTTGCTACAGTGTAAAGCTCTCATATGCTATAGTATTTAAGCTAAAAAGTTAGTTATAACCAATTTGCTAAATACTCTATAAGTTTTACAGGATGGAGGAGTTGTAATTGGTTTAAAATTGCTTGTGAATAAGAATGAAGGAAAAGGACCGAGGGTGGATTAGTTTTTTTTTTGGGTTATTTTTTTGTTTGTTGTCTAATTTTATTGGAAAGACCGTATTAATCTCTCTAAAATGTAAAAACCGTAAAAAAATTTAAGGATTGACTACAAAAATCCTCATCAATTATAGCCCTTATAACACTATATACTCGAACTTCAAAACATAACATTTGTTGTCCTAATCTATGAAATATTAATAAGAAAACTCCTTGAATTATGATTTTGATTATAAATGATACAATATTATACAAATAATGGGGATTGTTAAACAATTTAGCTTATCATAGTGTAGTTATATAAAAGTAAAAGAAAAGATTATGGGCTCGTTTAGTAGTATTTTTAAAACAGGTAAAAACGGTTTTATTTTGAAAAATGAGAATTTTTCAGAAATTATGCCAAAAATATTTTTGAAAATTTTACCTCAAAAACGTGCAAGAACATTTCCAAAAAGTTTTAAAACAGTATCAAATAGGGCCTTTATATTTCTAATAACTAATTTTAGTTACTATATTTGGTAGTTATACTTTGTATAATGTCCCAGGACCAAATCCTCATAAAAATTGAAAGTGACCTTAGAAAAACAATGTAAGGGTATATATTAATTTTAGTATATATAATCCTCATAAAAATTGATAGCGACCTTAGAAAAACAATGTAAGGGTATATATTAATTTCAGTATATATAAATATGGCATATTTTAATGACAAAAGAATTTAATTACTTAATAATATGGTTATCAAGTTTTAATGAAGATAGAATTTAATTACTTACATGTGCAATGGAATTATCACATTGTGTGTGTGTGTGTGTATAAAATAAAGAGAATTACACTTGTTGATTGATTTCATATTAGTTGTTATTAGGGAATTAATAATTAAAACAAAAAAAAAATACTCCTTATCTTTTTTATTTTTTTAGATTGTATAGATTTAGGTTCCCGTATAATGAATAGGGGTAAACATGACATGGTGAGAAATATTTAATGATGAATTTGGCTATTATTAAACATGTTTTGAGTTTTGGCCATTTGGAATATCAAGACACTGAAATTGGTCAAAATGTGTAACTTTTACTTTTTTTAATTTTTAACCATCAAATTCATATTTAATAGATATAAAAAGGTCTTATTAGAGAGACCTTTAAGACGGTTTTGTCATAGTCTCTCCCTTATTTTTTTTGGGAAGACTATGATAAGAGCTTTTAAAAGGTCTATTGATCAGACTTCTTATAATGCTCATTTGATTTAATATAATAGTTTAAATAAGTCTAGTCTTTTTTAGCTTACCATGAGCCTACCATCTAATCTAATTTGGAAATGTTAACATGAATTGAAGATATATTATAGATAATTACTCGAAATCTTCTTGTATTTGAACCCAAGAAAAAGAAACCCAAGCAGATGAAAATCGACAAAGGCACCAGAATTCACACCTGTAGATGACAAAGGGAATTGCCGCGGTGGAGTGGAAGTCGCAATTGAGGAGATTGCTTGATGGGAGAGAGAAGATCTTGTAGTCGAGGGAGAAGTGGTGGTGTTAGAAAATCGCACGGTGGGGAGTAGTGGGTATGCACCATCATTAGGAGTGTGGGAAAGAATCTTTGGTCATCATTGTAGGGAATAAATGATAGCTCTTTTTTGCTTCGTCTACTTCTTGTAAAGCTCGCTAAAGATTTGGTGTTCAGCCTTTGAAGTTTTTAAAAATTAAAGTTGTTTGTTTGATTATTTTTTCATTATAAAAAAACCTCTTCTCTATGTAAAGTTAGTTGGGGAAAGAAATCAGCTTATCAAATGGGTCTTGACATTACTGTTGGGATTGTATGCTCTTTAAAGCATATATTGTGTAAATATATTTTCTAAAATTAATAATATTGAGATATTTTTTAGTATATCTTGTGTGCATAAATATAACTGACTAAATGTCCATTTAATCACATTATATGTATTTATATGAAGGTTACAGATATTCACAGAAGACATAAGTATAAGTTATCTCATGATTAAATAAATGTAGTTCATAATCCATAAATAAATTTGGGTACTTAATTTATGTTTAGGCTACTATAAATTCATCGAATGATTATTTATAATCATTGATGTGACTATAAAATTGTATATTTTCTAAGACTAAAATTATGCATTTACACTTTTATTTTTCATTAAATCTTCTAATTAATAACATTTTAGTGTTAGACAAGATTTAAGAGTGTTAGTGTGAAAATATGTTTAATTATGTGTTTTTAGTATCTTTTTATGTTTAAGAATATTTTCAGAAATTTTTAGAAGTGGTTTTGTCTGTAAAATATTTGTTTAATTTGAAATTAATTAAAACCACAAAAATTATATGTTCTAATTTTACTTTTAGTCCTAATGTATTGTAAAATATGTTTTTACTATATAAATATATTCTTATATGTTTTTAACAATTTCTAAAAATATATTCGAGTCTTAGATATTATATCTATGCAAAACCGTTAAGGGCCAAAATTTTAGAAGTTTATTCTTATTTTTAATGTGTTTTGTGTGCTCTAATATAAAATAAATATTTTTAATATATTTGTGTAAATATTGTTTCTAAAATAATTAATTTTATTTTCATTTTCTATTTCTATATTTGAAATCTGGAGCAAAGCGACACTAAAATGGGCAAAATCGAACAACAAATACTTAAAAAAATTAAAATAAAAATTTTATAATAGTTGTTATTAGGGAATTAATAATTGAAACAAAAAAAATACTCCTTATCTTTTTTATTTTTTTTAGATTGTATAGATTTAGGTCCCCGTATAATGAATAGGGGTAAGCATGACATGGTGGAGAAATATTTAATGATGAATTTGGCTATTATTAAAATTTCAAAAGAGAAGGACACGTGGTGCCACCCAGACTGCACAATCAGCTGATGCATGTCATGCGTCACTCACGCGTTAGCACATTCATCAAGAATGGGTCTCACCACCTATGAGTCTTGTCCAATCTAATGTGCCTAGTTCCACGTAGACTTGTCAACATTTCAATCCTAGCTGTAGGTTGACTCGATCCAAAGGTCTTCATCAATAGGCCATGCTCCACGCATTGCAGCCTTTCCAGGCATTGCAGCCTTCAAATTAATCTTTAGTTTGTGCCTTCAACGTTCCAAATTGTTGTGCATCCATTCATTCATTAGCTGAGAAGCAACAGATCACGTCCCAAAGTTTAGATTCTTAGGCTGCCTTATCCGCAAAGAAAAAGAAGAAAAAATAATAAAATCTTCCCTGCTCTAAAGAAATTCTTCTCTAGTACAATGTCCCACAATACTAATATTTGCATATAAAAGGAAGCTGAAGCCTTTGTTGTAGCGTACATCATTAGGAGTATAACAAAATTATGCATACATTTTTTTTTCATATTTTCTCTATAGAGCTTGTAAAAATGCTAAGTAAGTTAGGCTAGGGCAGTGTAAAAAGGTTAGAGATGATTTTTGTATATATAATCATTAGATATAGATTTTGATTCTATAATGCTGTTATAATGCTTATACTTTAGTAGAAATAATACTTTACTATATTATAAATTAATATTGTTGTATTGATATTTTTATATAAATTCAATCATGCTTTTTTATATGTATTAATTGTTTAGCACAATAATATTGATATTATTTATTATTTTTAAAAACAATTATCTACTATATTAATGCTAGAGGTAGGTTTGTCGCTTTAGAATTATTTGTAAAAATAAACTTTACTAAATTTTATAAAATATCTTTAATTGTAGTTACACCAATGGTAATCATTTTGTCACTTTTAGACATTTCATAAGGTGAAGTTATGTTGGATTTGACACAAATATTATTCTACTAAAATACATTAAATTTTGATTAATTTTATCTTTTCTATTTTATAATTGTGATAAATTTTAGTAGTGACAATGGATTTATTTATTGCAGTTGGTGTTGGAAAAATAAGACGCAGGGAAATTTTAAAAATTTTAATACTAGAGGATTTTCTAAAGCATAAGTTTGACACGCTATATATAAATCAATCAAATCTTATTAACCTTATATACCGAAGAGCTATTGCAATCGATAAAGAGAAAGGCGTTCCAAAAGAGCCTCAACAATATTTTTTTTCTTTGCTATTCTCTGTCCACGATTGGAGTACGTGTGGGCGCACCTTGTACAACTCTTCTTTGGTGACTCTCCTTCCAACCAATTGTGAAATACTCAGAACTATCATTCATGATTTGTGAACAATAGCTCTTTAGGAGAGTTCATATATTCACAGTATAGAGTACTCACTCTTGATCTCTCAACTGATCTAAATAAATATGAAATCTCACTCCTTATTTATAGAGGTTGGACCCAGGTGTTAGTCTTTATCAAATAAGGCCTCAAAAATTTGAATTTGGATCAATATTTGATAAAATCGTATGAAAATGCATGATCAGATTATCATTTAGTCAGGAGGCTGAACTAGTAGATTGGCCTATCGAACTTGGTCCATCGGTAAGCCAAACCTAAAGATCAACCTGCTGAACTTACAATAAATGATCTTCACGAATCTTTTATTTTCCACTTGAGATTCTTTAGATAAAGCATCAGTTTTAATTCAAATAAACTAATAGAGAAATTATCTAATTAAAACAACCATATCTAGATAATCTCTAGGAAAATAAATATTCTAGATAATTCAACAAGTTTATCTTGAATTAATTTTTTACAAAATTAATTCAATTTATAAATAGACATGAATTATCTGAACTTATCTAATATCAACCAATTTGATAATTTAACATAAGTCACCAATTTATTGAAAAAGCGTGTTGTATCGTTACATGATTTATTATGAGTTAGCAAAGGGAACTCGATGGACCTATATAGTTCAAGTTCTTGGTAATTATGAAACTCAATATCCCAGATATACATTTCATAATTATCAACTCTAACTTTACTCTACTAAAAGCTTAGAGCTGCACTCTTGAACTATATAGAATTACAAAACCTAAATAGCTAATTCTTCATGACATATCAAAATGTATTGTATTCCCATGGGATATCCATAATCGGCTTAAGGATAAATTCTATCTTACTTCTTGATTATTTTTCTTTTACGTTTTATTATCTCACCATCAAAAAACTTACCATCGAAAGATAGTATACCATTTGGTTACACCTATATATCCAAATAGTTGAGTGCTTCAGCCTTTTGATTACTAGATAATACATATAAAAGGATATCATCGACTCCTAAAGAGGAGCTATGGATTCCGTATCTATGAATAACAAGTCTACGCTATCAAGAGTTTTGTCTCCAATGTACTAGTATAAGTACCAAGATAAAATCTAGATGTCACCTTTGGTACATCAAAAGACATAAGTCAAGACAATGGGCCCACTTTTTGTCTAGGATTAAGATACAATACAAATGATTATCTAAAGTGAATTAATTTGCTTAGACAAAATTTTTAATACAAATCAATTCACTTTATGTCCTGATTCAACACATCGTCATCTATGACAACGCACTAATGTTTCTATTTACGAAGTCCACTTTCGATGGTCAAGACAAACCGGCTCCCATTGAGGATATAGACAACATAACAATCTTTGCATGAATAAAGTGCCCAACTTTATTCCCTTGATTGTAGATTTTATGATTTAGAGCGTCATCTTTTGAATCATGTCTTTCGTATAATTTGTCCATTATATGCTTGATTTTAAAGGCTTAGATCAACAGTTTTAGACTTTTGTTTGCTTATTATACATCTAACAAATATGAACATAAAAAGGACAACAATTTGATATATGAATAATAAATAAATTCTTTATTAATAAAAATGTATCCAAAAGCTCATTACATTTTTATTCCTTAGGACATACATGTCTAACAATCTCCCACTTACACTAAGGGAGTACATATGATAAATCCTGCATCTCCATAGCTTCCATATGTCTCTTGAAAACTCTCATAAATAGGGTCTTTGTGAATGGATTAGCTAAATTATCCTTGGATGTGATTTTACATACAGCAATATTCCCCCTCTATGAAGTCCTTTATCACATGATACTTCTTATTAATATGTTTACTCTTCTTGTAAAATCTTGCTTCCTTGGCATTAGCTATTGCCGCACTGTTATCACAAATAGCATTACCACCTTATCCATACTAGGAACTATCTCAAGATCCCTAAGAAAGTTGCGGAGCTACACTACTTCTTTTGAATCATCACTAGCTGCCACATACTTGGCTTCCATCATTGAATCCAAAGTGCAATCTTGTTTGACATTTCTCTAAACAATGGCATTGTACCCCAAAGTAAACACAAAACCTAAAAGTCGATCTTATCGAATCTACACATGAAAATCTGAGTTGGTGTATCCTAGAAGTGTTAAAACCTCACCCGAATACACAAGTATATACCCTCGAGTCCCTCTCAGGTACTTGAAAATATGCTTGACTACAACCTAGTGGTTCGATCCTAGATCTAACTGAAATAGACTTACAATCTCGACTGCATAACTAATATCTGGTCGCGTGCAAAATATGGCATATATGAGACTACTCACGGTTGAAACATAAGGCACATTCTTCATGCATTCTCTTTCTTCATCAGACTTTGGCAAGTCTTTCTTAGAAAGTGTAATTCTAGACCTATATGTTGCCCACCTTTCTTGGAATCTTGCATTACATACCTTTTGAAAATTTTATCTATGTAGCCCACTTGGGATAAAGCTATTATTCTGTTCTTTCTATCTCAAAAAATCTAGATTTCAAGAACATAATTAGCTTCACCTAAGTCTTTCATGTCAAACTGCTTGGTCAATCATAATTTGACCAATGACAATGCCCCAATGTCTTTGCCAATTAGCAGAATGTCATTTACAGAGAGTAGTAGAAAAACTACATTCCCATTCTTAATATGTTTGTAAACACATAGTTTGTCCATATTTTGTGTAAACCCATAAGTCTTGATCATTTGATCAAAACTTATGTTACAAGAATGGAAAGCTTGCTTAAGTCCATAAATTGACTTCAGCAGCTTACAAACCTTACCCTTGTGACTCTTAGCCTTGAACCCATCTGGCTACATCATATAAATGGACTCATTAAGATAGCCATTTACAAAGGCCATCTTGATACCAAAAAGGCCTCACCATTGAACATATACCTCTCAAGTTGATGCTCTATTCTCCCACTACGACGAAGCTCCTTAGGTTGTTGTTCGAATTCCGTTGGTTTTTCTACAATGATTGGAATGGTTTTATTCGGAACCCCTAGAGTGTTCGAATCACTCGCCAACTCCTCAAGCACCACTTTACTTCGAGGCTTAAAGTTGTCCATGTAACTTTCCTCAAATAAGGTTGTATTAGTTGAAACCACAACTTTATTTTCCTTTAGGTTATAGAAATAACCCTCTTTAGTCCCTCTTAGATATCCTATAAATATACAAACTTATGAAAGTACTTCCAACTTATTCGCTTCCTTAAATAGGACATGAGTTGGACATCCCATATACGAACATGGTTAAATGATGTTTTTTCCCCATCCACAACTCGTAAAGAGTTTTAGGAACCGATTTTGAAGGTACATTGTTCAAAAGATAACATATGGTTTGTAGTGCATATCCCCAAAAGGATAAAGGCAAAGATAAATAACTCATCATATGCTTGACCATGTCCAACAAAATCCTATTCATTCTCTCAGCTACGTCATTTTGCTACAGAGTGCCTGGCACAGTCAAATATGATAGAATCTCATTCTCTAACAAGTGTCTCAAGAACTCATCAAAAAGGTATTCTCCACCTCGATCAGATCGAAAGTGCCTTTATGGGTCTACTCAATTGCTTTTCCACTATAGCCCAAAACTCTGTAAACTTGTTATAAGTTTTGCTTTTGTGGTGCCTTAGGTACACATACCCATACCTTGAGTAATCATCAATAAAGGTGATGAAGTACTCATACCCTCATCGTGCCTTGATGTTCATAGGTCCGTAAACATCATTATGCACAAGTCCTAGAACCCCTTCAGCTCTATTGCCCTCATACCCAAATGGTCTTTTGGTCATTTTATCCTCCAAACAAAATTCACATTGTGGTATAGATTCCACCTTTAAGTGACTTAAAGGTCCATTCCTTACCAACCTTTGAATCCTATTCAGATTAATATGATTTAGTCGCAAATGCCAAAGATAGGTCTTATTAGAGTGAGAAGTTTAAGTCTTTTAGAATTATTGTCATTAATCTTAGTGTTCAGCAGTAAGTCTATCTAAGGTTTGATAAACTATAGATTATTTTGCATCCATCCGTTACAGATAAAAGATTTGTTTTACAAATCACCACTTTATTATTAAAAGAAACTACATAAAAGTCTTTAAATA
>LNSY01385272.1:0-12692 GCA_002024485.1 Artocarpus camansi
GATTAGATTTTATCTTATTTTTCAAGGGTATTTTGGAATTTGTGAGGTCAAAAACAAGTGTGGACCTAGAAAGGTATTAATTTATATATTAAATGTAATATGAATGTATACTTTTGATAAGACCAAAAATCAAAAGTATATTTTCTAAATAAATCTAAAATACATGGTATAAAAAATATAAATAACTCTTTTATATATAATTTATACTATAGATGTATAGGCCGAAGAAGACTACATGGTGTTGTTATTTTGATAGGACTAGTTTAATAGGGGTATTCTAAACAACCAAATAGGACTAGGTTTACATGGGTGTTCTAGAAAACTAAAAAACTAAAACCAATAGCCATCGATACTAGTAAACCAATCATAGCAAATTGAAAGTTTGATGCCATGTAACTAAGACTTACAATTTCGGTTGAACATCAAGCCCCTAAGTAGATGGCAAATCAATTGTTGGATGTATTTGGTCTAGATTTAGAACTAAACAGAATGGGGCCCTTATATATTGTTTTATTGTAATTGTATGTAATAGTATGGTTTTATTTTTAAAAAGAAAAATGGTTACGGTCTTTTAGCATTTCTAGAATTAACTTTGGGTTAATTATGCTAATCCTGTTTAATTAGTCTTTCAAAGTTTAATTAATTATCATTTGCACTTAATTCAAATTTTATAGCATTAATTTAAATAAAATTGGCATCATTTTGATTTTAAATTAATTAGATAATTTTGTTCATGTTATTAAAAAATGTTGGTTTAATTAGTTTTATCAAATTGCCATTTTACCCCTCATTACCCTTCTATTTACCAAAATGTCACCCACTTCCTCCTCTGCTATAACACATGAAGCACTCAGGAAAGCCTTTCTTGAAAGGCTTTATTCACAATTTCAATATCTGATAAAGCCTACCCTCATATCAAAATTATTCTCCATTAAGTCTCTTTTCCTTTCGTTAAAATGGAAGTTCATTTTCACTCACCCTTACATTCTCTTTCACTCTCCCTTTCTTCACTCTCTTTCCTTCTTAATTTTGAAAATTTGCTAGCCAACAAAACATGTTAAAAGCTAAGAAATCAAACCTCATTTTGACTCCATATCATCAAAAGCAAGGATTCAAAGTTTACATAAGCAAAGCCATCATCTCTCCATTAAAGTTTTGAGATTGGTACTCAAAAATCCAAACTGTGAATCTCTTTTTAATTTGTTCTTAGATTCCTTGGTAATATCCTTGTTTAATTTTCATACTGAAACTGTGTTTTAAGATGTTTAAAATGTATGCATGGTTGCTTTATGGAGATATCATGCATATTTGGTGAAATTCTGACTATGAAATGTTGGATGCTTAATCTATGCTTAAAATTAGTTGATAATAGTCTACGAACGATTCTTATTGTTTGTGCATATTAAATTGAAGGCCAATTTGAAGATTTAAGGATGAATTTAAGATGGGTTTTGTACTCTTAAAGTTTTAATTTAGCATGCAATTTTGTGAAATTGTATTTAATCGTTGGGGAAATTGTTTCTAAAAGGTTTAAAAGTGTTTTTCTAAAATTTCTGCATGTTCTCTAGGTCTGGATTGCATTAAAACAGGTTAAGTTTGAGTTGAGCTTGATTTGGGCTTGTGGGAAGAGCTAAGAATGCTCCCACCCTTTGAGACCAATCAGTAGGTTGAATTAGGCAAGTCGGCTAGATGAAGACAACAAGCCGTACTAGGCAATTTGCTATTGGTAGATTGTATAGTTTTCAACCTTCTAACCTCTCTTTACATTGTGATTTTTTAAACTATTTTAGAAACTGTTATTATGACCAACATACTTTGAAACTTGTTTTAACATGCATCTTAACATCATACTAAAGGTTCACATATTTTATTATTTTGTAAATGGCACACTAAGAAGAATTAGAAAGCATAATTAATGACCAGAATATGTTTTTATTCTAAATTAGATGAGATTCTAATTTTAGAAGTGGCATTTAAGGTTTTATAACATAAAGGAGCATACATTGGACTAGGATCATGTTTGGAGCTTATAGTATCGAATCGTAGATACCGAGGTAGGATTTCTACCCCCTTTTCTTGTGAGCCATGTTTTAAAGTATTTTGGCCATATAATTAATTTTTATTGCATTCACGAATTGCACCATGCATGTATGTTTTACTTAACGCTAAAAGGTAAGTATATAAATACCTTCAGTAAGTTTATCGAAAGGATGTACTTCATATTAGAGCCTTAGAGTTTAAGTCAAGCAAAGGGTGCCCTATATGTAAGCCCTAAAAATTCGGTCCAAGCCACTACAGTGGCTGTTGATGCTTACCGTTGGGTGGCAACTGATCAGCACTACATGTGGTTACGTACAGTGCTCAAACGGCTCTTCCCTGCTAGTCTCAACCTAGTTGGGTAAACTTGTGACAAGAAGAAGGACGCTTTAGTGGTACAGGGGGACATTGGAGTGGTGCCGGTCAAGAGCTTCGATGCTCAAGTCAGGTTTTACTCGACAGAGTTCGAAGGCTGGGTTTGTAAAGAGAGAGCGTGTTGGTGTTGAGCTATAGTAAATACACTCTATTTATAGGCTACCATTTAAACTAGGTGTTAGATGGGTTTTGTCCATGACTTGTGGTCACATCAAGGTCTGTCATGGGGTAGATAACATGTGTTGTGGCCTCCAATGGAGGACTAGTCTCCATCTAAGGGTGGGAATGAGGCCATATGTTGACCCTCTATGGAGAGTGGTTGCTTGTTTGTAGGCTTTGACAATTTGACCTAAGCATGTGTTCTTCCCGAGGAAGTGATTCCTTGTGTCACGGCCAGCGGGGGCTCTGTTGAGCACCTTGAGAGAAAATGCCCATCTTAGGAGTTTACAGATTGCTTTCTTGATGATCTCTGCCGAGTATGGTAGCTGAGCTACCAAAAGGGCAGTCCTCAAGGATGGCATCGAGCACACCCCCAATAGTAGCCCCTAGTGCACCTGGCTGGTGCTTGGCCAGGTGGACTATGCTAAGAGGGTGTGGTTATCTTGGTTGCCCTTCAGGCTTTGTCCTGAGGCAGCAGAAGTTAGAAAGACAAACAGTTAGGCTTGGTGGGACATTTATCAACATGCAATTGGTTATTTCCCTAACAAGCATAATCATTGCATCTCTTCAATTTTTGTGTTTGAGTTTTACACTTGAATTGCAGTTATAAATAGAAGTCGCTTCCCTATTGTTCCAAAGTGTTAGCACAACTAGATCTTTGCACTTTCGAGTTTTAGCTATCGAGGAGTAGGTTGTAACCCAAAGACTTTACGTCTTGTCCCAAGCAGCTTTCTACCCAAGTAGGTAATTTCCTAAACAAAATACTTAGTCATGAGTGACTTAAGTGACTCTTAGAATGATTCCATTACCTTCGAGTCAGGCAGTAGCACTGAGATTGACCAATCAGGGACCAAAGAGGTCGACATTGAGGAGACCTCACCTAATTAGGATAAGGCGGATCAATTTGTTGAGATCCTTAACCTCGATGAGGGGATGGTTCTAGAGTAGAAGTTCCTTGACATAATCAATGGAAGGTGCTTGATTAGACTGTGCAAGGGCGAGGACTCATATGTCGAGGCAGCCGCCACAGGCACGTTTCGGGTTATGGCAGAGGAAAGTGCCAACTTGTCTGTAGCCAACGATGTGCCAAGCACCTCTGGTCGGGATGCGAATGCTTTAGTTCCTATAATGGGAAAAATGACCATCAATCTTTTGGCACAAGAAGATAGGTTGATTGGGGGAGGCAAGGCCAAAGAAGTGGAAGCTAAGTAGGAGAGACCCGCTGTGGTGACAAGGGTCTAGGGAATAATTACGTTCAGAAGGGATTGGCCCGACCAAACTTCAGCGGTAGGATATACCTTAGCATTGATGCCATGCTAACTTCAAGCCTTAAGTTGAGAATACTAGATTCCTAAAGACATTGTACTTGTTTTACCCTAGAAAGGGGACTCTTCATTGAAACCATATAGAGGGGTATGTCACATTGTATGTGGAGATTTTCAAAGTAGGGCTTCGCCTTCCTTTTCACCCTTTCCTTCAACGGGCACTAAATGATTTGAAAGTGTGCCTTGCTCAGTTGAATCTTAACTGTTATAGATCTCTGATTGGAATGTACACCCTCTGGAGGTACTATTATGTGACTAAGATGCCATGGGAGGCCTTCAAGCAAGTTTACAAAATGAAAAGGCTTTCCTAA
Organism: Artocarpus camansi; assembly: GCA_002024485.1. Lineage (NCBI taxonomy): Eukaryota > Viridiplantae > Streptophyta > Magnoliopsida > Rosales > Moraceae > Artocarpus > Artocarpus camansi. The sequence continues at coordinate 4,208 of LNSY01385272.1, forward strand.
TAGATGTGCTGATACTACTTCACTGGCTTTAAGAAAGACTTTATCCTTAGGAACCCTAACTTGAACAAACTTTGGAAATTTGAGTGGTTCTACACTAGGAGGAATTGGATGTCTCAAGTTGGTGAGGTGGTGCTCGAGGATCAGGAGATCCTAAGGAGATTCGAGCAGAGATATATTTGGTCTAAGAAGCCATGGGCATCGAGCTAAGTTGCCGCAATAGTGGAGGAATTGTACTCTAAGCCTTAAGCATCTTGACAACAGTCCTTGTTATGGGAGATGAAACTCACCCACCATGGCTAGTTTAGGGGGTCCAACTCAACTAACCCTTGATATGGTGATGTTTCGCTTGCTCAGCTTAATGAGCAAGTGATAGCTACAGGGCCTATTGCTATTGACGTCCTGAGGTTGAGCACCTATTGATCTAGGTGGCCGACTAGGGAGCCATCGTCATCCAATTCCAAAGACTCTTCTGGTGGTTCCCTCAGTTTGGGCCTACCCATCGCTGATGAGGAGCTCAAGAACGTGATAATGTTGCTCTACCAACCAAGCTAGCTCTAGATCAGAGGCATGCCTTGAGTTTTTTTTCTTTTTTTGTTGCTGCCAAGCCTATCTTGACTTGGTGTTTTTCTTCTTGTAGAAATATCTTCAAGGCAGATTTCAAGGTAGGAGAGGTAGAGAATGATGGAGAACCAAAGAGCCTAAGCGCCCTGTTGCGATTGACCAGCCCAGTGCCCCACCAATGCCAACAAGGTCGAAAGACTTGTTAGGCCATGGGGAAGGCAACCCTTTGTTTGCTGTAGTCGTCGCTAGCCGATTAGCCAAGGAGGCACCATGCTTCGCGTCACCTGATGGTTGAGACCATTAGGGAGGTCGTGCCAGATGAGGAGTTTTTTGCAGCAGTCTGGGAAAAGATGTTCAAAGACTATTTCTATTTGGCCTTTAGGCTCACCATCGAGGTATGCCTAGTTTGTGTTTCGAGCTTTTTATTACTTGGGTTTTTCTAGGTCTCTAACATTTGCTCTTGCAGACCTACTCGTACAAAAAGATGACCGACTTCATTGTCGAGCATACCTTCCATGCTGAATAGAGAAAAGTCAATAGGGTTGCTGAGGAGAAGGACCAGATGGAGAAAATGCTTGAGGAAAAGGAGGCTAAGCTTTTCTAGGTAAAGATTGACGCGAATCGGCCTGAGGATGATGCAAAGGAAGGCTTGGGAGGAGGCCAACCAGGCATGGGCTAAAGCAAAACAAGCTCGGGCTACTCTCTAGGCTACTCGGGATGATTACAAGTGGTTCTTAAGGAAGGAGCAGCATAGCAAGCTAGCCTAGCCAGTGGAGGAGTTTAAGGCCTTCACCGATTATGCGGACAACTTTTATCTTAGGATTAAGGACCTATAGGAACATCCTATATAGAAGTATCCTAAGGCCATTGCCATGGACTAGTTAATCATTATTGAGCACGAGGCCAGCAGAGAGGAAGAGCAGGTCGAAGAAGTCTAAGCACCGAGAGGGCAAGACACAACCGTCGACCTGGATGCTAAGGACGGTAAAGCCAAGGATTGTGATGTCAGGGCTGGTGACGTCGAGGCCCAGAACTGATAGCCTTGCATTTTTCCCTTTCTTGTTTTGTACTTTATTTTTATTTTTTGCTCGGGTTTGAGAGGTGCCTAGTTATTTATACCTCCTATAGACATTGATTTTTAATTCTTGATGAAATTTTCATTTCCCCAAGTTTAATACTTCTTGGGTTGTTTTAATTTTTCCCAAGTTCAATGTTCCTCAGATCATTTTAGATTTTAAACTGCTTGGTAGTCCTCCTAAAATATCTATGGAAACTGATCACAATAAAGGCGCATTTACCTATTAGGAATGCAATCGCAGGAAAGAGAATTAAATTCTAGATTTTATATTCCGATGTTTACTTTTGTTTTTAGGAATTAAATCAGGGGAATCTCACCTATTAATAAAAAAAAATCATGTATCGTCATATGGAGAACTTGTCTCCCACCTTATACATACCAAACTTAATTTCTTTCCTTAGGAAGTAGGAACTAACAAATCTATTTACCAAATATACCATTATTTTTAATTTGGTTATTTGCCTCACATAAAGGTAATTTTGTAACCACAATTATTTATTCCAATTTCTTCTAATTTTTAGCAAAGTAAACAACATAGTAGAAATTTAATTCCCTACATAACTTAATTCCTTGCTAAATTAGTAAATACTTTAATAGAAATATGGAACTTAATTTTGTGGATTTTAATTCCTTTTCTCTTGGATTTTATCGCTTATTATTCAAATTCCTAATTAGTTTATGCACCTTAAGTTTAAAGAGGAAATGAGGAAAACAACAAATTTAAAAGAAGTAATTAAAATTAATAGCAACTATTAAGAAAATATTTGGAAAATATTACAAAAGTTTAAATAAGAAATTTTAGGCAATAGTTCTATAAAAAATGTCCCCAATCATTAGTTACACTCCACTCTCATTATGATTCTCTCTTTCCCTTATTCTTCCTCTCTCTCTCTCTCCTTATTTTTCTCTCTTTCTCTCTTGTCTCCCCTTATTTCTCTATATCTCCTTCTACCGCTCGTCTCTCCTTCTCTCTCTTTCTCTCCTTTATCCCCTTGTCTCTCTCTTGCTCTCTTTCCCCTGCTTCCACGACCAACATCATCAACCATCGACACTACAAAGCACCACGACCACCATCAATCGACGCCAAGGCCTGATCAATAATGAAGATTAATTGTTGGACCTTTAATCATATCCACAAATGCAAATCTCTCACATCAAGCTAAATCGTTTTTGCCATCCATTCATCTTTCTTCCTCTCTCCAAGGAAAAGTCGTGAAGAACATGAACAAGTTCCTTCATGCTCTCACATGCCAATCTTTGTTGTGACCAACGATGACCCTCATTGTGATTCATTGTCAAGGACAGTCTCATATTGCTAGGGGTATATTCAAGAATTATGAAATGTTTTCACATAGCATACTATAAAAACTTATATTTGTTGTAATTATTTTTAAGGATTTTTAATTGTTACAATTATTTCAAAATAACCTTCCCATTTTTACATTTTACATTGATACACCAGATCGAGTCTTTCCATCCTTAGCTCAATGCTTAGTTTCATCTTTCAAAAATTAGATGCCCCAAAATTGGCATTATTCACTTAAAATTAAGTAATTTAATAAGTAAATATATGATATCAAGAAATGGTATTATTTTCACATGATTTGTTTTGGCGGGTGTTGGGGTATAATTTGGTTAAGCCCAAATTGTCAAAAGGCCTAAAATGACAGCCCATTGCTACGAATAGTGCAAGTCGAATAGAATGAAGCAAATTTGCTATTTGATGTAAGAATAACATGCGCAAATGAGTTAAAGCTTTGATTGGATTGATGGATTCGATCCTGTATATAATCGATATCTATTCAGATAAAATTATGTTATTCTTGAAGGTAGTGTCTAGGTTTATTTCCTAAGTATTCATTTGATGGAATTGATCGGCATAAACTGACAGTTTTGAACCCGTCTAACCATGAACTAAGACGTGGGGAAAACATGATTTTTGCAGCCTATCATAGACCGACATGTGTCTCACTATTGCTGTTACCTCTATTGTCATCACTCTACTCCGCTAGTCAGTTGGAAGCCATGACTCACCTTACTTTCTATATAAGGAGATACCATCTTCAAATTGTATATACGAAAAAAATGCAATATACATGAACTCTGTCAAATTTACTCCTCATTTTGCACCCTTGTAATCTATACTCTAAATTCATACAATAGTGAAGAACAATGAACATAGCTCTTTTAACAAAGTGAACCACTATAAATCTGCATGTGCGTAATCTTTTATTTCTCCTGTGTTAGCTTACTTCATATGATTTCAATTTATTAGTTTATTTTCTACAATTAATCTGACAAGTTCGTTTTGAAGCTAACATATCCAGATAACGGTAATTTGAGGGCCTAAATCCATTGAACAGAACATATTAACCTTGATTAACACTTTTTATATTTTATTATAGATCCAACGTCTATAGTTTGGCGCCCATTGTGGTGCCTTCAGATTGCCAACGCTAGGTTTTCCTAGCTTAATCATAAATGGCTGATAACTCTAATAACCAACACGCACTAGAAATCCCAAGTGAAGAGATTGAAGTAACTCCTCAAATGAACCAACAAATGGAAACCCTTATAGCAAAAGTAGAAACCCAAAAGAAAATACTCCAAAAGCAAGCGATGCGCTCATAAGAACAAGATAAGAGATTGGAGCAATTTAGCAGCAAGAACTTGACTCTGAGGAGCCAAATCAATTACCAGAACTCACAGATGGCCTCACTATCATACTATTACCCATATTATGGGTACTTAGCATTCCTACAAACTACAACCACATAGTGGTAGTTTCAAACGCCATAGCCAGTCAGACAGTAATCCTCTACTAGCCCCATAAAGAAGATGCATCTGCTATACACCCCTTCAACTCTAGTACCAGCAATAATGATCACAGCAACACCGACAGCTACAACAGCAAACCTAGCAATGCCTGCTATAGCAATGACTACAACAATGATGGATACTTGTCCAAAATTGAATCGACGAGTTGCCAAGATAATGAAGAATGAGAAAGAACAATCGAATTAACCATTTGATTTAAAGCTACTTCGACATCTACTCTGCCAACTCCCGAGTCCATTTAGCAAATGATGAGGGAGATGCTTGAACATAACAAAAAGCTTGTGGAAGAAAAGATCAATCAAAAAGTCTCAAAGGCAACAAGCAAGACCCCAACACTAAACAATATCTTGAAAAACATACGAGAAACCCCATTCACGAGGAGGATTATTTCAATCATCCCTCTGAAGTATGGTAACCTGGTATTTGCTCGCTTTGATGGAACATCCGACCCAAAAGACCGCCTACTACAATACAAATACGTGGTTAGTGCTACAAGTATCCCAAACTCCATTCTAGATGAGATAATGTGCAAGTTATTTGTGTAGAGTCTCAAAGGCCCAACTCTTGGGTGGTTCAACAACCTACCCACTAGTTCGATCGGCAACTTTAAGGACTTAGTAGATTCATTCGTCAAAGCCTACTCTAGACACATAAAAACAAGTAAGATGACCAAGGACTTATGGTCGATCGTACAAAGCCCAGGTGAGTCGCTGCAACATACATCAAGAGATTAAGCAAGGTGCTCTCTAAAATTTCAAACTTAGAAGATGAAATGGTTGGAGAAGTATTGAAGAAAGGACTCTTACACAAGTCCTCCTTCAAGAATAACATTTTCTTTGATTACCCCCAGACCATCCAATAACCTTTGAACAGAGCAAAAGGATGGTTTAAGCTAGAGGAAGAAAAACAAAAGATGCGAATAAGAGCTCACAACAAGTAGAGATCAAAACAAGTGGAACAAAAAGCAGCAAAAACTATGGCCAAATCGAAGAGGGCAGACAAGGACACCACCAAAGTGGGAATGAAGAAGGTAGGAAGAGAAGTCATAATCCAAATTAGGTCATTATCTCCACCAAAATATGCTATGAGCATATCTTCAACGAAATTAATTGCTCAGCTAAAAGGCAAAGACTACATCAAGTGGCCAAAAAGATGGCCCCAAATCAATCCCGTGACTAAACAAAGTATTGTAAGTTCCATCGAGATACGTGGCACTTGACAGTGAACTATAAAGCCTAGCGGTCTAAAATAATAGAATTGCTTGAGAAAGGACACCTGAGGGAATCCTTGTTTGACATAAGGAGGAAAGTATATGGGGTTGATCGAGAGTGAATGGGGTAGAGAAACCACCATACATAGGAGAAGACACCACCACTGCCACCTATGAGGAAAGTAATCAGAGCCATTTGCGGGGGCTCTGTTTTTGGCGGCGATTTTGCCAATCAAATGAAGGCTCACTAGAGAAGAGTGTATCAAGTGAGTGCCAATTCAATAACTAATGATTACGGTTAGCATACGATTTCATTTTAAAGTGATGAGGCATTTAAGCATTCTGACAATGCCTTAGTGATAAAACTCAAAATCGCTAACTGTGAAATTGATAGACTATCAGTTGACAATGGAAGGTCCGCCAACATTTTGTTCCTCTCAATGCTAAAAGAGATAGAAATTAATGAAGAAGAGATTGAGAAATCTGCTACCGCCTTAGTAGGTTTTAATGTCAAAGCAACCATAGCTGTCGGGAGGATCAAGCTGCACGTCTATGCAGTTGGTGAAAATAAGATGATGAGCTTTCTTGTTATGACGAGCTTTCTCATTATGGATTGTCCTTGGGATACAATATTTTCCTTTGGTGACCTTTGATACATGCAATGAAGGTAGTCCCATCAACCTACCTTTAGCAAATCAGGTTCCCAATGAAGCAAAGGGTCAGAGAAACACTAGGGAGTCAGGAAGTAGCAAGAAGTTGCAATGCCACAATTATGAAGTAGAAGAAAGCTTTATAAAAATTACAGATACAACAATCAACCAGATTGAGTAATTAAGACTATGTCAAATTGGTGTTGGTGTAGCTTAATGAAGTTAAATCAATCTGAAAGATGAACAATGAATAGTAAAGATCGGATCGTAACTTGATGCAAAGGTGAAATATGCCATTATTGATTTTTTAAAAACTAACAATGATTGTTTTGCATGATCTCATTGAATATACCCAGAATCGATCCGAGCATAATTTCACATTAGCTTAACATCGATCCCAATCATCGACGTATGTGACAAAAGAGAAAAAGACTTGGAATTGAGCCAAACAACATTGTGAAAGATGAAGCAAAGAGGTTGCTAGAGGCTAGGTTTATTTGCCTGGTTCAATATTTGGATTGGCTTACCAATGTAGTGATTGTTGGAAAGAAAAACAAGAAGTGGTGAATGTGTATAGATTTCACAAACTTGAACAAAGCTTGCCCTAAAGATAGCTGTACATTGTCGTACATCGATCACCTCGTCGATGCAACAACCATTCAAGAAGTCTTGAGCCTTCTCGATGTTTTCTCTAGTTACAACCAAATCCTCTTGCATCTGGAAGATCAAGAGAAGGCCACCTTCATTAAAGAGCAAGGGATTTTCTGTTTCAAGGTTATGCCTTTTGGGTTGAAAAATTCAGGAGCCATTTACCAGAGAGCTGGTCAACATGACGTTTGAACAATAAATTGGTAAAACCATGGAAGTTTATATTAATGATATGTTGATGAAATCTTTTTAGGCTAACCTTCATGTTCAACATGCATAAGAATGCTTTGACATTCTCCAAAGGTACAACATGCAGTTGAATTTAGAGAAGTAAACATTTGAAGTGGCGAACATAATGTTTCCAAGCTACCTTGTTACGAAGCGAGGCATTAAAGTGAACCTAGATTAGATTAAAGCTTTCAAAACGATGCCATCTCCAAGAAGCAAACGTGAGATCCAAAAGCTCATCGGGTGAGTCATCATGTTGAGTCAATTCATAGCCCAATTCTCTGACAAATGCCTCCCATTTTTCCAACTGTTGAAAAAGAACACAAAATCCAAATGAAATGAACAATGCAAGCATGTGTTCCAAAAGTTGAAGAGATACTTGTCCATGCCACCAATTTTGTCAAAACCTAGAGATGGAAAACCACTCTTTCTTTACTTGGTAGTCTTGAAAACTATGGTAAGTTTAGCATTAGTTAGAGAAGAAGATGCAATTTAGAAGCTTGTTTTCTTTGTTACCTATACGATGTTGGATGTTGAGACAAGGTATTTTGTTGTTAAGAAGTTTGCCCTTGCATTAGTCGTCAGCTCAAATGCTTCGGCCATACTTCTAAGGACATACCATCTTGGTATTATTATCATATCTAATGCTTGCACAAGCCTGACGTTTCTAAAAGACTGACAAAGTAGGCTAGTGAGCTAACAGAGTTTAACATTGAGTACAAACCTCAAACAGCATTAAAGGCATAAATACTTGCTAATTTTATCACCGAGCTAACATACATGACAAATGCTGATGGACTGAGGAAATGGATCATGTAGGTTGTTAGAGCCAGTAATGAAAAAGGATTGGCAATAAGAGTGTTGCTACGATCACCAATGGGCAAAGAAATCGAGCAAAGCTTTCGGTTAGGATTCAAGGCCACAAACAATGAATCCCAATATGAGGCCATGATTGCTAGCTTGAGACTCGTTACTGTGCTAGGGGTTACTGAACTTGTTGTGGAAGAGACTCCACTTTGATTTTTAGCCAGATAAATGGAGAATACGAAGCTCAATATGAGAAGATGATGTCTTATCAGAATCTGGTACACAAGCTAAGACCTAATTCAACAATTTTGAGGTGAAGCATGTTCCTCGAGAAGAAAACACCAGATAGATGCACTTGCCAATTTAGGATCTTCAATCGAAGTGAACAAACAGAGAGTTATTTTCTTAGAGTGCATCAACTAGCCAAGCATCAAATTGGTCAAAGAAGCAAATTATGTGGATCCG
>LNSY01385293.1:0-11398 GCA_002024485.1 Artocarpus camansi
ATATATATATATATATATATATCATAATGGTACACATTTACACGTCTAGTTGTGCTTACCATAACATTTTTGCCAATCCTTGCATTCTTATCTACAATAGCTTTCCTTATTTGAGTATGTTCGCCTATTCCTATTGGAATCATGTCCCTCTGCTTCCTCTCCTCATCCCCATTCTTCATCATCCTTTGAGCTTTAACATCTTCTTCCGACTGTTCTTTCATTTACAATTAATCCAAATTAGTAGCCCTAGAAAAATGATACACAAAACAAAATGGGACTCTTCTTTTACTTTTTGTCTCTTTCATTGACACACACTCTGTGAGTACTCATAAATAGCAATGCTCGATAGGTAACCACATATAAAGGAACAAAAAGCCGACATTTGTGAATCGATATGTTACCTCATAGATATCAGACCCGAAGATGACTGAATCCTCAATGACAACACCGTCCCCAATTCGTGTCCTCATGCCTATCACTGCACTTCTGATGCTGCACCTCTATTCTTGTATGGTATTTGCACCACACAGCCGCATTGAGCCACATAATAAGAGCGTTGAATGTTGAGAACGCAAAAAGAATTAGCACACAAAGAAGACTTGGTGCATTTGTTGCTTACACCAATGATGCAGCCATCCCCAATGAGGCTATCTGTGATAAGAGCGTCTCTTATAAGAGTTGGAGGCAAGCAGCGAGGCATTGTGTACACCAGCATTACTCTGTCGAAGAAGCTGCCACAGCAGTGACATGGCTTATTAAAGAAAACTCTGTTGTATAATTGTTGAAAATAACTGTAAAAATGTGGAAAGAACTTTTGGGGCCTATAAAAGCAATACCAAAGAAGAAAAAGGAGTTACTGACTTATATCCAATATTGTCCTTGTTTGTGGTTTCCATATTTTTTTTGTAGAATGCTCCTCATGTCCTCCCAATATCCGCCAAATGGGTATGCCTGAACCTGATCTCATTAATTTTTCATAAAGCACAAGAGTCAAACAAATGCCACAACACAAGAATACTATCTAGCGCTTTGCACTTTGCAATTCAGAATTAGATATAAAGGCATTGTGTTTACTAGCTAATACCTTCATCCCGAGAGATACTGCTCCTGGAATCACCTCACTTGTGAAGTCATCTGCCTTTGGAAAGTATTCTTCTAGAAGCCTTTTCATTACATCCTTTTTAATGAGATAGATTCCCATGCTCGCCAAATCATGACACCCTCTGTCTCTAAATTTACTTGCCTAGTTTCAAGCATTATTATCAGTCATCATCGAAAAAAAGAAAAAGAAAAGGTGCTACAACTTATTGAAGCAATTGCTTACCTCCAAGTTGAACCTAAACGCTAAAACTTGATTTGGAGAAACAAATTCAAGAAAGCCAAAGCCAGGTCATGAGTTGTGGTAGTACTAGTTGAGGCTGCAATAGTAATGTCAGCATTGGCGTTGCGGTGGGCATTGATGAGTTGTTGGTAGTCCATTCTGTAGAGATGGTGGCCTGGGAGTACCAGAAACTCCCTCACTGGATACTCTTCCAGCGCCCACATGCATTTTCTAACAGCATCTGCACTTCCCTAACAGAAACACACAACCACGCATGAGTTAGCCCAAAGAAGAAAAGATCATGGTTTAGTATATCATTGCTTTTAAAGCACTAGCAATTGGGTATATGTGAGATCACCTGAAACCATCCGCATTGATGATCAGGGCTCTGATAGGTTGCAATCACCTGGAGAAGGCTGTCGTGCTTGAGACCCAATCCAGAGTAGGCTTTCCAAAGGTGGGAATTGAGAGAGGTGGAGTTGTTTTGGGTGAGAGCATATATCTTAGATATATTGCTGTTTATGCAGTTGCTCAGTACTGCATCAATAAGTCTATAGTTTGCTCCGATTGGTATGGCGCCTTCTGATCTCCTCTTTGCCAACAGATAAAGCTGAGATTTTGAATCCGATCCATCCCCAGATATTATGGCTGCTACACTCTGCCACACAATTGTAACATATTATAATTTAGCTAAACCTCATACACAAACGCATGATGATGGTTAAGTGTGTGTGTGTGTGTGATTAGCATTATTAGGACAGCCTAAGTAGTATAATGGAGCAGCAACAAGATTAATGTTTGAAAGGACCTGATCGGTACTAGTGTGTTGTTGGTGTGAATTGGATAGTGAATGAAGCTTCTTGAATGAAAGCCTTTTGCGGGGGATGCACTCCGATCTCAATGCTATTATTAGATGACTTCCATGGGAGCTGGGAAGACAAAGCCGCGACGTCAGCACCATGTCAAGGCAGATAGCAGCTTATTTCTAACTGTAAGCAAATAGTTAGTATTTGATCATTCCGTTAATGCTATAGCTTTCGTAACAATTTTAATTATGTGCATAAATACATACATACATACATATATATATATATGTATATATCTGCTATATAGACATATATAGAGGCATAGGCGTGTGTAAAGAGAGAAAGAGAAGGAATAATTTGTTTTCTTGATCCCCATTGCTATCCTGCTCGATCGCATGAATATTGAATAGAGAGAGAGAGAGAGAGAGAGAGAGAGAGAGAGGGTTTTGGCTCTGGTTAATTTTCTGAGGAAGTGAAAATGCCAATACTTCCGTATTCATGATGATTAAGTTTGTAGTACGTAAAAAAGAAGAGAGGACAAGTTTGTTTAAGCGTTACGATGCAAAATGATTCTAATCTTGTTATAAGTGAGGGTGCTTTATTCTTGCCAGCGGCGCTTTGATTTGCTTCGTCTCTCTCAAGAATTTAAAAAGCCATTCCACGTTGTACACAATATATACTCATTAGTAGATGTAAAAGAAAAGAGCTTGTCCGAGGAGGACGATGATGACCATTTTGACCTCGGAGTGAAGTTGGGCATTTGAGAATAGAGTGGAGGTGAAGGTAGGCATATCGCATATGTTTGCTTGTGACATCCTTCCTGGTCAAGTTTAAAAGTTAGAACTAGTCAAGTTTTTCTACTACGTGTATGCTTATGGTATAATTTGTTAAGACATAAGAGATCAAGTTGGAGAGGCTCGCCTGCAATTGGATTGCAATCTTATTACAAGCCTTAACCTTAGCCACTCTCTTTCCCTCGTTGTTTTTGTTACGAAATTAATGCGATAGAAACAAAGAACAAAAACACACAGAGAATTTACGTGGAAACCTAAAACAAGAAAAAACTACGGACAAAGGAAAAGAAAATCACTAAACTCGTAAAGATTACAATGGAGACGTTAAAGAAACTCAAAATCGGTAATTAATCAAGCCCTAACGCAATACATCATATATATATATAGGTATAGACAAAACCCTAAAGGCCCAAAAACATAACTAAACAGCCTAACAAGAACGATACGTACTACGGGGGAGGAGCCTCCGCACCCCCGGCGAGATCAGTGGTGGGCTACGAGATTAAGCCTATCGACCCGATCCCTCCGCTACCACCACAGATCTTATGAAAAATCCCACTTTTGTTTTTTACCACAATTTGTCGCATCGCGAATTTTTTGGGTTGGGTCAAACTGAATTCGGGTCACCATACACTAACAATTTTAATATATGGTTTCCATGCAATGCCCATTGCAACTTGAGTAATTGAGCCAAAGCCTTCCTTGCTTATAAAGTTTATTATTACTTTAATAATTTATTAATTTCTTTAATTAATGATCAATTAATTAAGTTGACGCATCATCGCGTTTCAATTTGCCTCAAGTGCAAACATACGAGATTGATGATAGTTTAATGTTGGGCATTACCATATTTAAAAGTGAATGAAAATATAACAATAACTCTCTTTTTTTTTTTTTGTTTTAAGCTAGCAACTCATATAGGCTTTCTTTGAAAATTTCATTAACATTTAGTAGTAAATGTTTATTTCTTTAATTTTACACTAATAACTAGAAATCAATTTTAGATTTTTTGAAGGAACAGTCTATAGTGGAGAATGGTAAAAGTCTCCATCGGTGGAGAATGATCCAAAGGCTAACATACAATCTCAACATGGTTTTACATAGTTTTTGTTGCATTTGATTATTGTTAGGCATGTATGCCCTAAGGAGTAAAAATATAATATATTTTTTGAGACATTTTTATCAATAAAAAATTTATTTATTATTCATATACCAAATTGTTATCCTCTTTACGTTCATATTTGTTAAACATATGATAAGCAATCAAAAGTCTGAGATTGTCAGTCTAAACTTTTAAAATCAGGCATATGATAGACAGATTATGTAGAAGACATGATTCTAAAGGTGATAGTCTAAATCATAAAATCTGCATTCGAGTGAATAAAATTGGATGCTTTATTCATGTAAAGATTATTATGTTGCTTATATCCCTAATAGGAGATGTTTATTTTGGCCATCAGAGGTGGACTTTACAAATAAAAACATTAATGCATTGTCATAGGTGACGATGTATTGGATTGAGACATAAAGTGTAATTGATTTAGATTAATAATTCTGCCTCGACAAATTAATCCACTTTAGACAATCATATGTGTTGTATCTTAATCTTGAGATTAATAATAAGTCTATTGTCTTGACTTATGTTTTTTGATGTACTAAAGGGTGACAGCCATAATTTATATTGGTACACATGTCGGTATATTAGAGATATGACTCTTGATAGCGTAGACATTTTATTCATAGATACAAAATCCATAGATCCTCTTTAAGAGTCGATGATATCCTCTAATATACGTTATCTTATAATTAAAAAATTGAAACATTCAACTATTTAGATATATAGGTGTAACCGAATAGTATATTGTCTTTAGATTGTAAGTTTTTCATTGGTGAAATAATGGAACGTAAGAGAAAAATAATCATGAAAGAAAGACAAAATTTATCCTTAAGTCGATTATGGATAATCCTATAGAGATATTATACATTATGATATGTCATGGAGACTTAGCTATTTAGGTTTCGTAATTTTATATAGTTCGAAAGTGCAGCTTTAAGCTTTTAGTAGAGTGGTATTAGAGTTGATAATTACGAATTATATATCTTAGATATTGGGTTTCATAATTATCAAGGGCTTGAACTATATAGGTCCATCAGGTCTTTTTTTTAGCACATAATAAATCTTGTAACGATACGGTATACTTTTTTAATAAATTGGTGACTTATGTTAAATTATCAAATTGGATAAAATTCGATAGGATTAGATAATTCATGTTTGTTTATCGGTTGAATTAATTTTATAAAAAATTAATTCAAGATAAACTTGATGAATTATTAAGAATATTTATTTTCCTAGATATTATTTGAATATGGTTATTTTAATTAGATAATTTCTCTATTGGGTTATTTGAATTAAAACTAGACTTTATCCAAAGAATCTCGTGTGGAAAATAAAATATTCAAATGGATCATTTATCGTAAGTTCAGTAGGCCGATCTTCAAGTTCGGCCTGTCGATAGAGTAAGTTCGACAGGCTAATCTGCTAGTTTAGACTGGTGATCAAACAAAAATCTAATTACGTGTTTTTATGCGATTTTATTAGACATTGATCCAGATTTATTTTTTGAGGCCGTATTTGATAATAACCAAACATTGGGATGACCTCTATAAATAAGGAGCGAGACTCAAAGGTTATTTAGATCAATTGAGAGATCAAGAGTGAGTATTCTATTATGAGAGCATCTAAAATTCTGCTGAAAAGCTATTGTTTACAAATCATAAATGATAATTTTGGGTATTTCTTAATTGGTTGGTAAGAGAGCCACCAAGAAAGAACTGTATGAGGTGTGCATACACATACTTTGATCGTAGATAAAAATAATAAAAAAATCAGTCGATTGAGACTCTTTTATAAAAAAAATTGCTATATTTACGGTTCTTTAAGATTTTCATAGAAGAAAAAGAAAATAAAATTTTGTGGGTTGGATTGGGCTAGTGTGAGTGGGGCGGGGGTTGGGGAGCCCATGTAGAAGAGTCGGGTTTACAAGTGAAGTGAAGCAAAGTGGCAGGAAGAGGAAGAAGAGCATAATAGCAAGAGAGGAGGGGAAGACTCGACATCAAACCTCTCTGACCTCAAAAAACCTCTGAAAGCTCTCAGACATGGCGAGTGGGCGAGAGCTATCGCAGAAGGAGGCGGGCATACAGATGATGTTGCCAGCGGAAGTCCATCTCGGCACCAAGAACTGCGACTTTCAAATGGATCGCTATGTCTTCAAGCACCGCAACGACGGTAAACCTAAAATCATGTATTATTTTTTTTAAATAATGTTCTCTTTTATAACCCAATGCAAATTGATTTGATTGATTGATTGATTGTTTACTACTAGTTAAATTTATTTGATTTATGTCACTGCTTCTTGTGTGTGTGATAATAAGAACAATAATAAGATCAAAACATAGTGGATAGGAATATACATCTTAAACCTGGGTAAAACTTGGGAAAAGCTACCGTTGGCAGCTAGAGTTCTAGTAGCGATTGAGAACCCACAAGACATTATAGTCCAATCAGCAAGGCCTTATGGTCAGAGAGCTGTCCTCAAGTTTGCCCATTACACTGGTGCTCATGCTATTGCCAGCAGGCATACTCCTGGCACTTTCACCAATCAACTGCAGACTTCCTTCAACGAACCTCGTCTTCTCATTCTTACCGATCCTAGAACCGATCATCAGCCCATTAAGGAGGCTGCTCTTGGTAACATACCAACCATTGCATTTTGTGACACCGATTCTCCCATGAGATATGTTGACATTGGGATTCCTGCCAACAACAAGGGCAAACACAGCATCGGATGTCTCTTTTGGCTCTTGGCCAGGATGGACTTGCAAATGCACGGCACCATTCGTCGTGGTCACTCCTGGGATGTTATGGTGGACTTATTTTTCTATAGGGACCCTGAGGAGACCAAGCAACATGAAGACGAAGAAGCTGTCATGCCCGCCCCTGACTATGGTATTGCTGATTATTCCGCTGCCGCTATTGGTGGTCTTGCTGCTGACCAGTGGCCTTCTCAGATTGCTGATGCTTCATGGCCAGCAGATGTTCTTCCCACCATCCCCCCTGTTCCTGCTGACGGCTGGACTGTGGATGGAGCAGGTAACAAAATCTCTATAGATAAAAATTAAACTCAAGTGTTTGCTTGTTGTCTATGCTTGTCTTCAAACACATTTGCTTAATCTGACTGGCAGCTCCAGCACCTTTAGGAGAAGGGTGGGATCCTGCGATTCCGCCGCCTGCAATTGCTGGAGCTGGGTTTGAAGGTGTTCCTCCTTCTGGCTGGGAATGAGGACTGTAATATGAAATTTCTTTAATGCGCTTGCTTGTCTGCATAGTTATTATAATTTAGTGTTTTAATGTGGGCGGTGGACTTTGAGGTGAACTTGTTCCTTTTTTTTTTTCTTCCTTTTGTTTTCTTTTCTTTCGAACAACAGTTGAGTTCTAGGCGTTGAATAGCTACCAAGTATCTGGTAATTTTGGACAATTGAAACGTTCATATATTGATATTGGTATTAATGTCCTGTAAAATCTTGCTCAAGTTTTTTAGTTTGGATGGATATAAATTAAAGGAGATTTCAGACAGGCGCCCAATATATGAAGAACGTATTGGATACAATGTAAGAGTTTGAGTGAATCAATGAATATATTTCCTTCAGAATGAACAATTGAAGAATTGAGTTGAGTTTTGATTGCGGTGTTAACATGCACACACAGTATCTATCTTAAGAGAAGTGTTATTACTTTAATTTATTTTAAAGTGGAAGAATTGCACCGGCGATAATTTTACAGGGCATGTTGTTAACACACCTTATCTTTAACATTGTTAGCTTTTAGGTTTTAATTACTGAATTATCTGATTAATTACAATCTTCCATCAACCAATGCTAGATGCAGAGGCGCATAATTGATCGATAGGAATATTATAAGTTGTCCTGTAGTAAAACCAGTTGTTGCCAATATTTTTTTCTATAACGTGAGCAGGAGAAGCAAGAGATGAGAGGGTCCTATGGAGGGTGTGGTAAAAAATCAATAATAGAATCCGGCTTCAACAACCCATTTTATTATCTTCACACCCAATATAAAAGATTGAAAAAGCATTCTAAACTTTCCCTTTTTGTTTTTATTACAATTTTTGGATTATTATATGATGATTTTTGAACTTTTAAAATATAGAAATAGAAATAAATGGAATAGAAATGAGATCTCTAACAACATTAAAAGGTTATTCAACAAATAGAACTGGGAAACGGATAGAATATAATGAAGTAGAGCCACTTTGAAGTCCCCTATACAACAAGGCGTGGATTGGAGAAAGAAGACTTCGAGTTCATAAATTAAAACTTTATGAGATAACCTCCTATTATTCCTCAATAGCTTAGTGGTGGATCAGTGAGCGGTCGGCTAGAGAGAGCCAAAGAGGGAGAGCGTGGTAGAGAGAGTGGGAATGAAGCTGAAATGGGAGAAACGAAGCGACAGGCTAGCGTTTCAGAAAAATGTTATTAAGGGGTGAAATTTTTGTCTTTTCAATTCGGTCATTCTCTTAATTTTGCAAAACCTGAGTTATATACTAAAGACTCGCGCTAAAAAGAGCCAAATATGCCCAAATCTCAGGAAAATATTGAGAAAAAAAAAAACGTGTAATTTTAAGGTATAATCTAAACAACTTTTATGAAATATGAGTATATATAAAGTTGAGACTTGAATAATATAAAATATTTACCAAAAAAAAAAAAAACCGTGTGTGGAAAAAGTGTAAAATTGATACTCTTGTATTCACAAAATTAAATTGACGTGTACGTTGAACTTATTTCCCAAACAAAATTTTCTTTAAGCTTTTTTAGTCTACAATAAATGACAAAATTTTCATAAAATTTATTTTTGAAACTTAAATTTTATAAATATTTACATGTTTTATTGTAACATAATTTAAACTAATAATATGAAAAATAATATAACATAATTTTTTTAGATGTGATATGAATAAATATATAAATTTTTAAGAGTATGGAATAAGATATAATGATAAGGTTTTTTTTCAGTTTGCTATTTTCACTTATAAGTTTTATATATTAAATTAATGGTATTAGGCTCGAAGGACAAAACTGTGATTTTACGTGTGGAAGCTGAAGGGCATCGTATCCAATCCAGATAGTAAAGTCAAATGATTTGTATTCCGGTAGCGGCAGGCGTTCAGGGAATTTGTGCACATGATTTTTATCTCATCTCAAACTTGTGTAGCCTAGCGCTGACTGCCGATGTTGGGTTTTGGTTTTTGGGGGTTTTAACCTTATCCTGCTCGTACATGTTCCTCTGCTCTAAACCCAACTCAACACCTCTCTCAGTGTGAAATGTCTTCTTCTTCTTCTTCCTAATCTTATTTCCAAAACAAGTAGCAGATTATTACTGGTATCAAAGAATGCCTCCACAAGATTCTTCTAGTGATATTGAAGACAGACGAAGACTAGAAACCCAACAACAAAAACAATCATCCTTATCTAATCACTGACGATGACAGACGCGAATGGCGAAGCAAGATCAGGGAAGTCCTTGGCGAATGCAAGACCTTTTGGTTCAATACCCTCTTGTTGTGGAGGAAGACGCTGATGCCTGGGGCCTCAATTTAGGACAAGATTACTATCAAAAACTATCCCAAGAAATACAACGACGATGATGATTATGACAGCGAAAACGAGGTTGTATTCGGAAACAGGATTCCTGTCTTCTTTCCATGACGTGAGCATGCATAAAATAGAAGAAGAATTCCATCCAAAATAGGCTTTGTATTCCGTGGACTGGCCCCCTTTGATATCAGGTACCGAGTAAACGCCTCTGTCTCTCATAGGCACGTCATCAGACTGCCAAGCAGCAGCAATAACAGAATCATCAAATGCGGTCATGTTGGGGGTAAGCTTCACTAGGAGGGCATTTGCTTGACTCACATATGGAGCATTGTCTGCGTAGATTCTCACTTATCAATTCTGTAGCATTTGTCGTTTCAGCATCATCGCCAAAAGCACTACTATTTTTCATCGCCAATGCCGGCAATTACAGTACAATATAAGACGTGCAATAGTGCATATGCAACGGTCATACAGGTTGGAAAAAGGCTGTCTTTGTTTGCCTTGGATTGATAACATGCACAATTTTGGACTTATATTGAGCATGAGTATGACCTTCTTTAACATTTCTTTAGTATTCCAAAGACGTTTTTGGATCATAAAGTCTATTTTGGGACCACTAGATTGGATGCTTTCATTTCAGACTAATTTGTAGTTGCCCAATAATGCGGCTAATTATACCTTTTGCTATAACTTACCAGCAATGATCACATCAATTAGAACAAAGTAGAATAATGTGTGTTGTATCATCTGCATATGCATGTGATGTAATGTAAGATGATTTGGCAAATGTCATTGTCCCAGTTTTCTGATATCCAAGTTGTGGACTTGGATAAAAGTTTTCTTTTATATTAATCCTTTATTATGTACTGAGAATTTCTGGTGGTATGAGTCAACACTTTCAACACCCATCTTTACCTCTGAGAAGCAAGAAAAGGATTATTCTGAAAGTATATGCTTTTGGCAGACGAAGAATATCCCAAGCATATGCTTGTAGTGGGACCTATATGGTCCACATTTGTTGGTTTACTTGCCCATAGTATATATGCGTTCTCTTGGCTAAGGGTTGGAGAGGCTTAGGCTAAGTTTTTTTTTTTGTATGCATGGATATGTTTGTTGATGGTCATGTAAGTATTGTTTTGTCAATACAAAACACACATCATGGTTAGATGACCATCAACAAACACTTGCATGGCATACAATGCAATATCTATTCTTTCATTTACCAGCTTTTCGTTCAATTAACCTTTATTTTATTTTGCTATTTTATATATTATTATTTTCGTGCGTGTACTTTAAACATTTTGTCCTCATTTTGGACCCATGTATAAACTTTTGTCCTTTTTGTTTTAATCGCAAAATTGGCACGAGGAAGACTTCATTGATGCTGGTGTGACTGTGTAATCTTCAGTTCATAGAGAGCAGCTTTTGTTTGAAGTTCGAGGACGATTGCAACTGTAAGACAAGATTTAGAGGACTCTCATGCTTAATTATGTTTTATTAGTTGGGGGTTGGTGACAAATTTGGCAAATGCAAAAACAAAAAGCCATTCACCATGTTTTCCTACTTGACCCTCAAACGTTGACCGGCAAGAAAATACAAATCAAAAGATGAGAAAAAGATAGGGCAAATGCACTTTAACGTTGTTTGTCTTTAACTTCTGTCAATGTTACATGATCAAAGACAGCTGTTTCTGTGTCACTCGGAATAATTAATTCTTAGTCGTCCAAATAAGAGTTATTTGTTTCTCTCACTTTAATGCATGACAAAGAATAAAATCCCTCTTTTCTTTTTTTTTTTTTTTTTAG
>LNSY01385305.1:0-12501 GCA_002024485.1 Artocarpus camansi
GTGAAGTAATACCAACCAGTCTGCCGAGGGAGTTTCTTCATTTTGAACGCCTGCTTAAACGCCTCCCATGGCATCTCAGTAGCCCTATAATACCTCCACAAAATGTACATCCCGATCAGCAATCTGTAGCTATTTGGGTTCAATTGTGCCGGGCATACATTGAGGTCGTTCAAAGCCCGGCGGAGGAACGGGTGAAAGGGCAGTCGTAATCCAGCACGAAAAAATTTCACGTAAAGTGTAATGCACCCCTCGGGCGGAGCTAGAGGAGAGTCACCTTCCTCGGGCAGGATTATAATGATATCGTCAGGAATACCGAATTCAGCCCGAAGGTCGTCCAACCGTGACTATAATCGCGCTGGAATACCCTTCAGCCGAGGTTTGCCCTGCCCGGCTGGTTCTGTAAGCAGTGACTCCCCGGACTCGAGCCACTACAACGTCTTCTCCCGTTGGAGGGCTCACGACAATTTCTGCCTGCTCGACTATTTCGTCTTCGTCGGTAATGTCAACAGTTACCCTACCAACCACAGGTGGGGAACTATTCAATGGCCTTCCAGATATACTCGGAAGGTTGGCAGCGGCGATCAATTCTCTTTCTTGAGAACTAACTCGAGAAACGCCAGCTGTCGCCGACCCAATGTAGGGATCTTCATCCCTACACGGCCTTATTGGTCTTTGACCGCTCAACATGTCAAGAAATTCCTTCTTGGGCGCGGTCTGAACATCAAGTCGAAGAATCTGTGCAAGACGCCCCGCACCTTCTCGCCTCACAAGGGTTTGTCTGATACCAAAACCCCTAAAAGACGGTGTAGCCTCCGAACTACTTTTCGACCAGGAAACAGACATATTCTGAGGATCAGATAAATCACTCATTTTTATTTGAAATTACTTGCTCGGTGAGGATGTGCTCAGGAAATAAAGAACTCGGGTTACAATCCGCAAATCGGCAGCTAAAAACTCAGAAGCAAGATATCGCCTTAATTTTCTGTATTATCGGTGGGAAAAGAATTCCTATTTATAGCGAATTCGCGTGGGAATTCGTGACACGGAAGGCGAAGCGGCGCGATGATTATGCTGACGGACAATGCAGTTAGGTGCAGAGCGACACGTGTCCCTGACAACACGTAACCGTCCCGTCGCTATATATTGTTTCTCAGCTTTCGATTTAAACCGACCACACCCTGATAACATAGTCCACCCGGTTGGGTACCAACCAGGTGAACTGGGGGGCTATTGTTGAGGGTGAGCTCGGCGAGTTACCGAGGACTCCATTTCCCTGGTGGTCGGATATATTGCTCGGCAAGAAAGATCCGTGGAACATGATGCGACCTCGAAAGTTTAGGCCGGGGTTGTCGATCTTCTCTGGGCAGGTCATTGCGACATAACAAGTATACAAGTGGCATATAACCCGCCGTTGGATGATAATTCATCCATTGGTAAGAGAATGCAACACTTGTAACCTACTGCCTGACATGTAATGATTAAACCCATAAGAAGTGGACAAAACCCGCCTAATACCCGACCCAAGTGCCTGTCTATAAATAGGGGGCATTTATTGCCGTAAGGGGGCATTAATCTTTTTCCTCCCGAATTATATGCTGATTCTCGATCTTTGCCGAGTACCCCCTACCTTAGCATCGGAACGTCCCTATTTTATTTCGTTGACCTACTCCGAGATCCCTTTGTTACAGGTTGGATAATCCCGGCATTACAGCCTAAGGAAGAGCCGAACTCCGTGTATAAGAACACGTAGTGTTGATACGACGCCGTGACTTGGTAAGCATCAACAGTGGGCCTTTGACACCCGAGTCCAATTCACTATCGAGATGTTTTACACCATCAGAACTCACAGCAAGCATGCAAAAGCAGTGTATACAAGTAAATTCCCCAGGAACTAACATTAGCCAAAGTCCCAGTAAAATCCCAGAATTCAATCATAATTCTCTTTTACTCTTATTGCTCTCTTACAACAGGATGTGAAATCTGAAAATAAGCCAAGTACAAAATACAAAGCTAAAATAAAGACCTAAGTATATTACAATAAGAAACACTAGATTTGTGACAGCTGTTGAAGGCAGTTGAGTCTGTTAAACTGAGATATAGTCTTTGTATAACAACCTCAAGTTTAAATAACTAAATCTAATCCTGTACTTAAATCAATTTGAGACACAGCTTTCTACACCCATACTGCTGGCAACCAAAGAGCAACAACTATGAGGATGCCCCGACCTAAAATCAATTTTGCTCTCGTTGTTTTCTCGCTCTTTGATCAATACGATCTTCTCTCATTCTCTCTCTAGATGTTCCTTCTTGTTCTCATGGAGATGACAAGTATGGCAACCTAAAACATGTTCTGCCCTGATAATGTGGAAATTTTGGCCGCCACCGCATGCTATAGTTACACACAAGACAGAATGTCCAATGAAATCTCCCCAAACTCTAATTATACAGCTGTTGAACAATCCTTATCCTGTAAAGTTAAGTAGTTGTCAATTAAGTCTACTAATATTTCGGCTTAGAAATTATACAATGAATAGCATTATTAAAAGAAGAGGATGAAGACATGTCACAATCCAATTGTAAACTTGGATCAAGTTTGGTTTTGTGCAGCAAACATCAGCCAAAATGCAATTATCTTGGCACTACATTTGTCTCAAGCATTCAAAATATGGCTCAAATTCAATAAAGTTAGAAATATTTGCACTATTGTCACATTTATTTAATGGCTGTAATGTTACTTTCTAAAATTTGAGTGAAGATTTTCTTCCTAACAGCACACACAAGGTATTTTGGAAGACCATGCCACCAATGGAAAGGAAATATCGTAGGCTGCTGGATTAAGACAAAATATAAACGAACAACAAATTTTTTCCAAATGCAGTGTGAAATATAAGGGATTATTCTTAAGAAAGTATTGTTTAGTTTCAGATATATAAGAGATTGTTCAATGGAATTTGTCCATATCCTGTGCTCTATGTTAATTGCATTTATAAGGATGTTCAGGAAAGAAACAAGCTTGGCGTATCAATGCATACCTTTTCAGACTTCGTTGAAAACTTCTTGTTTGGATCATCCTCCCAAATCTTTCGAACCGTTGAATTAATATCACCCTCCCAAATCTGTTTTTTAGGAGCAGAATCATATTCAATGCTATCCATATACCATTCTCCCCACAGTGTCCAGATATGTTCATTCACTATCTCCAAAATGATTCGATTTAACATTTGGGTGGTTATAATTCCACGAGAGAAAAACTGCATACTGGGGCACTGACTAAGAATCAATTTATTCAAAATTGGGAATCTCATTGTAGCGTTTCCAGGGTAGAAGCTCTCAAGATTTGGTAAATCGTGAAGTACTAAAATCCTCAATCTACTGAAGGCAATCTCATCTTCTGTTTCATCCTTACTTGATACTAGTTCTCTCAATTCTTTGCAATCCTCGATGCTCATTCTTGTCAGCTGAACTAAGCATTTGACAGTTGAGGAGGCTAACAAATTTATCAATCTTCGGCAACTTGATACTCTCAGATCTTTCAAGTTTGTGAAAGCCTGTAAGCATGGCACTAACCGCATTAAGCTCGGGCAATTGCGCACTTCAACAGCTTCTGTAGTTTTAAAGGCCTTGCCTGGCTTTGCATTTTCTAGATTCTCAAGCAAATACCTCAAGTTACGAAGATTTGACAGTTTCAGTACTTTTAAACGTGGAAGTGGGCTATCAGATTCTTCTGAAGCATCGGCTTCTTGTTGTTGGCATATTTGCTCCACAGAATTGCCAGTCAAAGAAAGACGTTCAAGATTTTGAAATCGTTGAATGAACTTGAATGGGTAAACAACTGATTTTTCATCGTCGTAAGTCAGAGTCAGACCTTTCAGAGTGCAAAAGGGCGCCACTGAGGATTGACGATACCATACCTCATTCACGACTTCTCTACCATCCATGACCAGTTTTTCCAGGTTAGGAAACAATACCTACAAAACAATGATGACCAAGATTTTAGGGAAAGTGCTCACGATGACAACAACACAATCACTGTTGCTCTTTTTTCTGTTAAAAGTCATATTTATGAAAAATTACGGGGATTAGTGAAAAGCATTAATGGTAACTAATTTATTTAAAAATCACGTGGCAACGTAGAACTTTGCTGCGGAGTTTTTTTATGACGTCATCTAACAACGTCAGTAATTGATGACTGCTAAAATGAGAAAAGTAATTGCCAATATCTATGATTGAGGATAGCAACCTAAAAAAAAAAAAATAAATAATTGAGCAAAGCAGAATTACCAAAAAGAAAAATCCCTTAAGAAAGAAATATATATAAAAAAAAAGTAAGTCCATGATTATGGAAAATGTCTGCACTACTAAGGTTTAGTTTTAACACAAAGAAGTCATTTCCCCTTTTGTTTGGCATAATAACTGCAATCTAATTTGTGTCCAAAAGGTAAAAATTCCTTAAATAATGTATTTGACCTTATTCATAAACGGGTTGTTTTCTATTTTATGCTCTGCATTTAGAGTTTATCAATAAATATATTGGATGTTCTCAAGATTTGTATTATTGAAATTCAACAAATATAAAATTCGTAACTCTTTTTAGTTAAAGTAAATTTTGACCCTTGATTTGACGAATTTAACCTTTTGTAGTTTATAGATGATCTTGTATCCAAAAGTGAATTAAGCATATCGTTAAAAAAAATGTAAAAATTATATTTTCGAACTAAGTTGCAAACGAATTGTTGATCAGGATTTCGTACCAAGTTTATCAATAAGCTAAAAAAAGGTGAGTTCACCAATTCAGAGGTCAAAGTCTACTATTGATGTAGAAAAATAGGCCCAAATTTCAAATTTGAGGTATAGATTCAAAAGGCAAAGGTATAAAATCATCAATATAGTTTCATACTCAATGATAACACGTTGATGAATATAAAATATATAACAAAAACAGAGCATGATAATCATCACATAAAATATAATATAGATTGAATATAAAGTAGAAATATATTTACAAGCATAAGAAACTAAACAAGAAAATTACCTTTTCACTAAAGAGAGATTGATTAGAAGTGGATTTGAGTTGAGGACAATTTCGAATCCTCAGAGATGACAATGTCGGAAATTCAATAGAAACTCCAATGCAAAATTTCTCAAGTTTTGGAAGATCCTGAAGCCTAAGATATTTTAACTTGGGGAAAGAAATCTTCTCCAGTCTTCCTTCTAGTGCTTCATCTGTTATTAATACCTCCTCCATGATCCCACATCCAACTACATGTAGCGTCTCAAGATGCACAAGGCTTCTCCACATTGACAAAGGTAAGAGATGCTTTAGACCATTGCAGTTATTCACAGACAAGCGTGTTAAGTTCTGCAAACTATGAAAAGTTGTTGGAAGTTGGTCTGAGTAGAAGACATTAAATTTCACACGGGTTAATATCAATTCCTTCAAGCCAGGGAAAGCGACCTGCAAATACGGTTTTAATAAATTATAGTCGGCACATAGCTGCAAGAACACTTCAGAAAATCGTAATATTCTGGATTAAGAAATTACAAGAACCAAAAAAAGCATTCTGCAATTCATTGTAATTTAGTTTATAAAGAGAAAATAATAATATTATCTCCTATTTTGTATCCATATATAAAACAAAACGTTCTGTCATTTTACGATTCTATTACTTTTTCAATAACAATAAAAATAATTTCATAGTACATACGTGGTGTATGTTACTTTTTTATGGTGATTAAAAAATAATTAAAATTCGTTTTATTTAAATTTTCCCTGCCTATAGCTTAATTATTAGGGAACTTTGCATCTAGGGTGGTCCCAAACTTTTTAGACCTTTGACACTTGTGTCCTCATCTTGAAAATTTTGACAACCAGGTCCCAAACTTTCTTTTCCACTTAAGTCCGATCATTTTGAAAATGTTGATAACTAGATTCCCAAACTTTCATTTAAAAAAATTAACCGAATCATAGAATCTCATCAAAATCAACATAATGAATCCGAACTTAGGATTTGTTGAATATTACTATGTTTAATGTTTTAGTTATTTGTTAGGATGGATATTTGATAAGGAAAAAAATATGTTGTGAGAGATTCAAGATCCACTATGTATGAGATCCTAATTAATTTCGATCCCTCTAATTAGAGCAGATAATCACATTTTCTTGCATTTGTCTTATAGAGAAAATCATGAGAGATTATTCTTCCTTTTCACTCCTTTCAAAAAAGAAAAGTTTTTTACCTCTCTCTGTTTCTAATTTTTTTCTCCTCCTACTAAGACAAATCCTGAATATTTTGATACATTGTTTTATCTTTTCATAATAAAATTATTATCATAATCTTTTTTTTTAAATGAAGAAGAAAAAAACATAATATCCGGGGACCCTGTTGTCCTAATTTCCCAAATGGGGACCTAAGTGTCAAATAAATGCGAGTTTGCAGGTCCATTTATCATAATTTTTTTATGGGACCAAAACGCTGAGAAAATGAGTTAAGGAACTAAATTCTCAAAATTTCAAAAATAAGAGCCCTAGTGCCAAATCTCAAAAATTGTGGATCCTGTGTGCAAAAAACTAAATATTAAAAAAACATTTTTTATGAAGTAATTAAATTTTATTAATCAAGGTCAAAGATAGGGTAATTCTAATTTTATTTTTAAGAACTTGGAAAAATTTTGGCACCTTGCCTATGAATATCAATTTCTTGACTCAAGATGATAATGAGTTAATTTTAATGATATCAATTGTCCATATCTATAATTGAGGATAGCAACCTAAAATAAATAAATAAATAAATAAATAAATAGTTGAGCATAGCAGAAATGCCAAAAAAAATAAAAAAAACCCTTAAGAAAGAAATATGTAAAAAAAAATTCATTTTGTGTCGCAGATAAAAAACAACTCCTTGATTATGGAAAATGTTTGGATTACTAAGGTTCAGTTTTACTACAAAGAAATCATTTCCCCTTTTGTTTAGCACCAATAACTGTAATCTAATTTGTATCCAAAAGGTAAAATTTCTTTAAATAATGCATTAGACCTTATTAATAAACGGGTAGTGTTCTATTTTATGCTCTGCATTTCGAGTTTATCAATAAATATAAATAGGATGTTCTCAACATTTGGACCATTGAAATTCAACTCATATAAAATTCGTAACTCGTTTTAGTTAAAGTTAATTTTGACCCTTGATTTGACAAATTTAATCTTTTGTAGTTTATAGATGATCTTGTATCAAAAAATGAATTAAGCATACCTTTCAAAAAAAAAATGTAAAAATTATATTTTCGAACTGAGTTGCAAACGATATTGTTAATTTGGATTTCGTAACAAGTTTATCAATATGCTAAAAAAGGTAAGTTCACCAATTCAGATGTCAAAGTCTACTATTGATATAGAAAAAAAGGCATAAATTTAATTTGAATTTTAAATTTGAGCTATCGTTTTACGAACACTCAAAATACAAGTTACTGTTTTTGAATCTAAACTCAAAAGGCAAAGGTATAAATCATCAATATAGTTTCGTACTCGAAGATAACTAGTGGATGAACATAAAATATATAACGGAAACAGAGCATGATAGTCATTAAATAAAATATAATATAAATTGAATATAAAGTAGAAATATATTTACAAGCACAAGAAACTATAACAAGAAAATTACCTTGTCACTAAAGAGAGATTGATTAGCCGTGGATTTGATTTCTTTAGATGTGGAATCAATGATGAACGTGCTCAGTCGAGGGCAATTTCCGATATTCAGAAAAAACAATGTCGGAAATTCAATAAAATCTCCAACGCAAAATTTCTCAAGTTCTGGAAGATTCTGAAGCCTAAGATATTTTAACTTGGGGAAAGAAATCTTCTCCGGTCTTCCTTCTACTCGTTCCTCTGTTATTAATACCTCCTCCATGATCCCACATCCATCTATATCTAGCTCCTCAAGATGCACAAGGCTTCTCGCCATTGAAAAAGGTAAGAGATGCTTTAGACCATGGCACTTATTCACAAACAAGCTTGTTAAGCTCTGCAAACCATGAAAAGTTGTTGGGAGTTGGTTCGTGTATAAGACATTAAATTTCATGCTGATTAATGTCAAATTCTTCAAGCCAGGGAAAGAAACCTGCAAATACGGTTTTAATTAATTACAGTCCTGAGCACATACCTACATGAACACTTCAGAAAATCGTAATATTCTAGATTAAGATATTACAGGAACCAAAAAAAGCAAAAAAAAAAAAAACATTCCGCAATTCGGTGTAATTTTGTTTATAAAGAGAGAATAATAATATTATCTCCAATTTTGTTTCCATACATAAAACAAAACGTTCTGTAACATTACGATTCTATTACTTTTTCAATAACAATAAAAATAATTTCATAGTACATACGTTCGTGTACGTTACTTTCTTATGATGATTTAAAAATAGTTAACTCATTTTATATAATTTTTCCCCACCGACAACTTAATTATTAGGGAACTTTGCATCTAGGGTAGTCTCAAACTTTTTGACCTTTGACACTTGTGTTCTCATCTTGAAAATTTTGACAACCGGGTCCCAAACTCTCTTTTCTCAGCACTTTAGTCAGATCATTTTGAAAATGTTGATAACTAGATTCCCAAACTTTTATTAAAAAAATAAACGAATCATAGAATATCATTAAAATCAACATAATTAATGCGAACTTAGGATTTGTAGA
This sequence comes from Artocarpus camansi, assembly GCA_002024485.1. Lineage (NCBI taxonomy): Eukaryota > Viridiplantae > Streptophyta > Magnoliopsida > Rosales > Moraceae > Artocarpus > Artocarpus camansi. Next base: position 8,696 of record LNSY01385305.1, read on the forward strand.
ATGAATATGTTTAATGTTTTAGTTATTTGGTAGGATGGATATTTGATAGGACAAAAAAAGGATGTTGTGAGAGATTCAAGAAGACCCTCTATGTATGAGATCCTAATTAATTTCGATCCCTCTAATTAAAGCAGATAATCACATTTTTCTTTCATTTGTCTTATATAGAAAATCATGAGATTATTCTTCCTTTTCACGCCTTTCAAAAAAGAAAAGTTATTTACCCCTCTCTCTAATTTTTTTCTCCTCCTACTAAGACAAAACCACAATGACTGAATATTTTGATATATTGTTTTACCTTTTCATAATAAAGTTATTATCATAATTTTTTTTTTAAAAAAAAGAAGAAGAAAAAAACATAATATCCAGGGACCCAGTTGTCCTAATTTCCAAAATAGGGACATAAGTGCCAAATACATGTGATTTTGCAGACCAGTTATCATTATTTTTTATGGGACCAAAATGCTAAGAACATAAGTTAAGAGGAACTAAGAAAATGAGTTAAGGAACTAAATTCTCAATATTTTAAGAATAAAAACCCGAGTGTTAAATTTCAAAATTTTGTGGATCCCGTGTGCAAAAAACTAATTATTAAAAAAACATTTCTTTATGAAGTAATTAAATTTTATCAATCAAGGCCAAAGATAGGGTAATTCTAATTTTATTTTTAAGAAGCTGGAAAAATTTTGGCACCTTGACTATAAATATCAGTTTCTTGACACAAAATGATAATGAGTTAATTTAAATGAATGCAATGTATTTTCACCTTTTCGCTAAATAAAGGCAAGGGAGAATCCGATGATGAAGTATCAGTGGTCTCTGACGCAGACCGAAAGAACTGACTGTACTCCGGTAAATCTTCTAGCGTCAAGCTGCGCAATTGAGGACACACAATCTTATCCATGGCGTTGTTGGTCTCATCGTCCGTGCCTTGAGTAAAAATCTCTTTCACCGTTATGCATTCAATTACTTCAATTTCCTCAAACTGTCCCGCGATAGAAGATGAGAAGAGATTCTTCAATCTGTCGCATTTTCTTACTGAAATAGATCTTAACTTCCCAAATGACTCCTTTGTGAGTTTTCCGTAATATATCTGCTCCAGATTCATCAGTTCAACGAGACACAACCGCTCTAAGTTCAGAAACGCACTACAAGGTTGAATGCTGCTCGAGTCGACGACATATCGAATTTCGTCATTATCATGGAACTCAAAACTCTTCAGTTGATGGAAGCCCTCAGGATCCAGTTCAGAAACAATATTGTTCAAACCCTTCAATCCATGCAAGTACAGCACTTCGGATCTTTTCAGTATCATTTCTAGCCCACACTTGCCTAATAGATTGCTTCTGGAGAGTTCGAGATACAACCTATTTAAGTTTAAGAACTTCGATTTTACCCAATCTGAATGATACCTTTTTCTTGCTACAAACAGCTCATACCTCTTCAAATTTTTGCTAAATAAACCTTCTGACAAAATGTTGGCGTTCTGTACACGTAAACGTAGAGTGGTTAGCTGCGGCAAATTTTTCAGCTCAACAAGACTAGCATTGATATTTTCTCCGTTGACTCCTTTATCCTCCCATTCTATAGGGACTCCTCTCATATTCAACTCTTCCAATCTTTTCAAACTGGAGATGACACCGGGTTGAATCACTCTAAGATAGCTACAATATTCCAAATTGAGCAATTGTAGATGACTCAATTGTCCTATATGTCTCGGCAATTCTTCAATAGTGGACCAGGAAAGATCAAGAATCTTTAAATGTTTTAGCTCACCGATTATAGTTATGTTTCCCATACAGCCACACAAGCACAACGCTTGGAGATTTTGAAGTAGACGGAAGGATGTGGGAAGCAAGTCTACATTGACTCTATGTAAACGCAGCACTTTGAGCTCCTTTTTCTGTTCAAAATATTGCTCTGGAATTGCAAGATGGACTTGACTTCTGCTAAACATAAGCAATAGCTTGAGTTGAGGGCATTCCAATCTTTCTGGGAGGTTGTTAGTATCATCACGAACACATATGGAAATTGCGGTGGAGTCTGTAGGTCTTTTCTTCGAAAAAAAGTCTTCAAACTCGTCAACATTTGGAACATTGTACATTTGCCGATCTTCATCCGCAATTAAAATCATAACAGCACGAATAACATCGTGCATTTTCACTGTGCCATCATAATCGCCATCTAACAGTAAACAACGGTCTTTCAAGTTGTTAACCAATGAGTCCACCCGATTTCTTGCCTCCTCCAATGCATAGACTGCTCGAAACAAGCCCAAGCCAACACCATATATCATTAAGTCCTCCATTTTTACACTGGCATCTTCTTCATGTAAACTACAAAGCAACAACAAGGACTTCGCTTCCTCGTCGCTTCCTAAAAAATCATAACTCAACTTTATGCTTGCATACACTTTCTGATCCATTCCTTGTATGTTTGTTAGGATGCTCCTTTTCAATTGTAGCAAAGCATCTTTCCAAATTGACAAGCTTTTATTCTTCAATGCATGTGCAACTGTTGTTATAGCAATTGGCAAGCCTTCACATTCCACAACAATGTCTTTCACCAAAGGTTGGAAATCAACACTTTCACTAGAAACTCCTGCATTCTTTTTAAACAAATTCATTGCTTCAATATTGGACAGCACTTCAATTTTAATATTCCTTTCAGCACCCATAAGACCTTGTAAAACATTTAGGAATCTGGAGGTTAATAATATTTTGCAACCTTTTTGATGATCTTCAAAATCAATTCCAACAACTGATAAGTCAAGTTCTTTCCAAATGTCATCTAGAATAACAAGGATCTTCTTTTCTTGACTTAATCTATGCCGCAACCTGGCTGCTCTTACAATTTTGTCTTTGATCCCATGGAAGTTTTCCAGACCCACCTGTTCAGCGATAGCTTGTTGAATTTGTATTTCATCTGGAGTTTGGGATACAACTGTGAACGCTACTTCATCAAACAAGTTTTTTTCCTTGGCTACTCTGGCAACTTCTTTTGCAAGCATAGTTTTGCCAAGGCCACCCATGCCGTACATCCCAATCATCCTAACATCAGAATCTTTTAGAGCCTCTATGATTTCCATCATAGTTTGAACCCTTGACTCAAAGACCTCGTAGCCTTTGTTTACAACAAAATTATCAATGCAAGGAGGATGAGAAACCCTGTCAAATTTGTCAGCCTTGTTGATCTCACTTATAACAACTTGCACCTTCTTTTTTGCTTTCCTGCTTAGTTGATGTCGTGACACCAAATTCAGAAACGGGCCGTTACTTGAACATCTTGTCTTTGCATGGTCTTCATCTTGCAGAAAGCTCTGAGACTCTTCTATGATTCTGTCTATTTCGTTTAGGCAGTTTTCAGCATCAGCTTCAATTTCGTCACCCTTTCTTCTAGCCTCCTGTATACGATGCTGCAACCTATCTCTAGCGGACCCCAACTCTTGAATTTGACTTCTAAGGCTATCCATATTGCTGTTGTAGAAAAATAAATAACCCAGTTGGCGGCATACCGGTTTGACTGTATACTCTGCAGCCTTTGCAACAATTGAAGTAGCAATTCCAGTGAGAAATTCCATGCCTTCTAATTTACTCTTCTTTTGCTATTCCACTTGTTCTTCCTGCCTCTTTGATCTGATCTATCTTCTTATTTCTTTCTTTTGGCCTGTTGGGACTTGGATCCATAACAAAACCCACATTAATGAGCAAGAAGAAGGCCAAGGTAACTTCAATGAGATCCAGTAACATGGATAAAAAACATGGTTTAAAAAGGCGTTTAAGGCTTACGCCTCGAGGCTCGCCTCA
>LNSY01385331.1:0-22362 GCA_002024485.1 Artocarpus camansi
TTTTTTTTTTTTTTGCTAGGTAACAGGTCAAGACTTAACATACTTGCATATTGAAGATTTAAGGGTTCAATTCAATGTTTGGGTTTGGGTTTCGTCACATCGTTAGCGAGGTTCATATCAGTTGGAATCAGAGCTATAGGTTCCAAGACAAGTTTGATTTTTCTTTAATTGCTTTATTGATTTCTTTCTTGTTTCTTGAATTAGAATCCTAAAACAAAAGCAAAAAAAAAAAAAAAATCTTTGTTTTGGCTGAATTCTTGGTTAGGGATTTCCTAGGGGTTCTTTGTTCCTAGTCGAATCAAACCAGGCCGAATTAGGGTCTTGGTTGGTTTTAGACGAATTCTTGAGAGTTTGTTTGCTTACAGGCTAAATTTCATTCCCTAGCTAAATAGTGAGTTTGGTTTCTTTCAATTTCTTGATTCATTCTTTATTTTTTTAGCAGCTTCTGCATAATTCAACAACAAAAAAAGGACGTGAAAGAAAATGAAAGAAAGGAAATGAAAGATAAAAAAGAAAGAAAAGAAAAGAAAAGAAAAGAACAAAAAATATAAAAATTAAAAAAATCAGATTTGTTGCTGCTCATTATACCTGTAATTTCTTATGGTGTTGACGTAGCATTCCTTCCTTTCGAACCATTATTGCCACTTTAAAATTGCTTGCATTAGTTTCTTTCAAATTGCTTCGTGAATCTTGTGGTTTGTCTTGGTTGTTCATCATCTTGAATTGCTACTTGAAACTTGATTGTAATTGAGTCTAATTAAGAATAAAAGAAGACGCAACGAGTGGAAAAAGACAAAAGTGGTGAGAACATAAGAGGGTAAAAGCCATTTGAGTGCCAAACATTAGAGTGAGTGAATCTTTCTTGAGTGAAACATGTGAGGGAGTGCTTGTCAGGTTTCTAATATTATTTTATGGATTCTAAACATGTCACGCAATCAAGAAGAAAACTCAACCAAAAAGGTGCAACAACCAACCACTAAGAACCTACAATTATAGGCATTGTTGAGGGATATGAGATGGATGATGAGGGCAAAATTAGAGCAAATACATAAGAGGATGGATAGGTTGGATGAACAGACAACTAAGGGGTAGCCTCAAAACATTCCCATTAGGTAACCACCTAGGCGTGTGCAACTAGGGGTTCAATAGGGTGATGTTGATGATGAAGAAGAGTTGGATGAACCACCAATGAATCATGGAAGGTTTGGGCATGGTTATAGGAATAGAGAATTTAATATAGGTAGACCTAGGCAAGATGATGATTTGGGAAGCATAAAGGTGAAGATTCTGTCCTTCTAAAGTAGAAACAATCCTAAGGCCTATCAGGAGTTGGAGAAGAGAATGGAGATGGTCTTTGATTGTCATAATTACTCCGAGATCAAAAAGATAAATCTTGTTACAATTGAATTCACAGATTATGCTATTGTTTGGTGGGACCAATTGTTGAAAGATCATAGGAGAAATTAAGAACATTTTATTGAAACATGGGATGAGATGAAGGCAATCATGAGAAGACATTTCATTCCAAGCTACTACCATTAAGAGTTGTTGAAAAAATTACAATGTCTACCCCATGGTTCTAAGAGTGTAGACGAATTTTACAAGGAGATGGAGGTTGCGATGATCTGAGTAAATGTGGAGGAGGACAAAGAAGACACCATGGGAAGGATCTTACATGGTTTAAACTAAGAGATAGTGGATGTGGTGGAGATGCAACATTATGTGGAGTTAACAGATATGGTGCACCAATATGTCAAAGTTGAGCAACAATTAAAAAGAAGGAACATGGCTAGGAGGGGAACAATCATGGCTCTGACAAACTCATGGCAATCAACCCCTAAAAAGGATGAATTTCCATTAACCAAGCCTAAGTTCGAACCCTCTAAGGATGCCAAACAAGCTGTGACACCAAAAACAAAGTAACATCGAGTCATCTACTTCTTGAAACCATGACATTAAGTGTTTCAAATGTCAAGGCAAGGGTCTTATAGGTAGCCATTGTCTGAATAAAAGGGTGATGGTGATAAATGCTCAAAGAGAGATTAAGTCAAAAGATGAACAAAAAGACAAAGTAGTTGACCTGCCACCTCTTGAAGATGCTTATGATGGGCAATATACAGCAGAAGGAGAATTATTAGTGGCAAGATGAGCTCTTAATGTGCAGGTTAAGGAAGAAGAAAATAACCAACGGGAGTATTTCTTTCATACTTGGTGTTTCGTGAAAAACAAAGTTTATAGCATCATAATTGATGGCGAGAGTTGCACTAAGATGCCTAACACCAAACTAGCGGAGAAATTAGCATTACCGACCTTTAAACATCTACATTGTATCGGCTTCAATGGCTAAACAATTGCGGAGAAATCAAGGTAACAAAATAGGTGTTGGTGGCATTTTCTATTGGAAAGTATAAGGATAAGGTGTTTTGCGATGTGGTGCCAATGCACGGATGTCACATTTTATCTGGAAGACCATGGTAGTACGATTAACGAATTAAACATGATGGTCTTACCAATAGGTATTCTTTCATTATTAAAAAGCAACCTATATCACTTGTATCATTGACTCCAAAACAAGTTCTTGAATATCAACTAAAGATGCAAAGAACAAGTGAAAAAAGAAAAGAAAAAGTGAGAGAGGCCAACCCCAATGAAAAAGAAAAAGGCCAAAGCTGAAAGAAAAGAAAAGATGAGAGAGGCCAAGCCCCAGAAAAAAGAAAAGGAGAAGAGATAAATAGAGAAAGGTGAAAAAACGTGAAAGAGAGAGAGAGTGAGAGCGAGAGAGTTGCGGCCTTAATGTGTACAAGAGAGAAAAAATACAACTTTATTGCAAAAAAAAGTGAGATCAAGAGTGCTTTACTTTTGCAACAGCCCCTTATAGTACTCATGTGTAAGGAGGCCCTTTTGAATACTACAGATCTAGTCGATTCTTTGCCAAGAGACATTGTTTCTCTATTGCAGGAATTTGAGGATGTTTTTCCTGAAGAGGTGCCTTTTGGTTTACCTTCAATTTGAGGAATTGAACATTAAATTGATTTCAATCCTGGTTCAACAATTCCAAACCGACCTGCCTATAGAAGTAATCCTAAGGAGATGAAGGAACTTCAATAAAAGTTAACAAGCTAATGGAAAAGGGGTATGTTCAAGAGAGCAAGAGTCCATGTGCAGTTCCGATGTTGCTAGTACCTAAGAAGGATGGGACTTGGAGAATGTGCATTGATTGCTAAGCCATCAACAATATTACGGTAAAGTATCGACATCCCATTCCTCGATTTGATGATATGCTAGACGACTTGCATCGATCTTGTGTGTTTTCTAGGATTGATCTTAAGAGCGGATACCATCAAATTAGAATGAAAGAAGGTGATGAGTAGAAAACTGCCTTTAAAACAAAAAATGATTTGTATGAATGGTTAGTTATGCCTTTTGGATTAACTAATGCACCTACTACTTTCATAAGACTTATGAACCATGTTTTGCATGCTTTCATTGGTAAATTCTTAGTTGTCCTTTGGATTATCATCAACCTTTTGCTTTCTATCGTTTTTGAAATGCCTACATGGGGTTGTCCTCTTTGATTGCGCATGTACTCTTCAACGCTAATGAGTTTCTATGCCTGTATCACAAGGTATGCAAAAGGCTTTTGATAGCTTTTTGCAGATTAATTTCAACATGTTTCCCTCTTGAAGGCCTTCACGAATTGTGGCTATTGTATCACTGTCAGTGTAACCCTCCATGTAATTCTTGACTAGAACACTCAATATAACTTTTGTAAAACTTATCAACTTCTTGTTCAAGAAAGTATAAGTAGAGCTTATCTTTCTTGCGAGTCTTTGCTATTTCAAAATGTCCCACAAACTGCTGCTTCAATTGATTAAATGAGCTAATAGATCTTGGCTTTAATTATTGGAACTACTAAAGTACTATCGATAAATGTAAAGGAGAATGCTTGTCATATTTGTGCTTGGGTTGCTCCCTTATATGCATCCATGTACAATACCCAAGTGTATGGCCAATGGGGTCTTCCTTCACATTAAATTGCTTGAGAGAAATCATTTTGAAGTCTACTAGAAATTCTAAGTTCATAATGTCCTCAATGAATGGCAGTTTTGTCGCATCCAACATATCTTCGTAACAATTTCTGATAAATCCTAATTGGCTTTCAAGTCATTCATTCATCTTTGCATTCTCACAAGTTGTTGCTTAAGTTGCTCCTCACATGTGCTTTAATAGATCTGACTTTCTAGGCTTGGTTGTTACGGATTTGGTTTGCACCATTTGCTTTGCTTTGAGTTGGTTGGATTGACCCATCATTCTTTGTACTCAAAATTTGTGTTGCATTTCCATTTCCATTGTTTTGAAATTTGGGTGATGGCGTTAAGCATTGTGTCACGCATTGAGTCGATCATAAAGATTTATAGTATTGTAGTGCTCTTATCCTTGAGGTGCCCAAGTGCTATCCATTTCTTCATTGTTTCCATCCTGACTAGCACCTAGCCTATCACATACAGATGTCTTTGTCCTTTTAGTTTGATTGCGATGACTCTTGCTTCTCGATAGAGCATTTGGCTACCTTCACGCCTAATGTTTAGCTCCTATAAGTTCCTTTGCCGACCTATTCACATTGGCTATCCTCCTCGTTTCATTGGCTACGACCACTCCTCCTAGCACTTTGCAAGTTCACCGACGAACTCTATTGGTTATTAGGTTAACAAGCTTCATTAAAGGTGGTGATGAGCTTGGTCATTAGCTCGGTCAACGTGTTCAATCATGCTTCAAGCCTATCAACACGTATTGTCAGTGTGGTGGATGTGGTATCTCCCCCATGGCTTATACTAGCCCCCCTTGTTGCTTGAGTGTTTTTGATATTAGCTTGATTAGCACTTGATGTGTTCTCACTTGCCATGCCTAACACTACAACAATCAAGGTTATTTGCAATGACAATATTTACAACGACAAATAATGCACATGTTGAACGACATGCCGTTGCCAATTTGTGTTTCGTATCTACCTTGGACTTGCCATCGCTACAACTATTTGCGACAACATGTCGTTGCATATTATTAAATATTTGCATTGATATTTTTTTGCGAATATAAAAAATTATACCCTTCCTTGTTTGGGATGATTCGTCTTAATTAATATTGCACCACAAAAACCAATCTTGTCCATGAAGATTTCGAGCCAATTCATAGGTATTTGTAATGACATTGTCATCACAAATGGTTGCATAGAACAATTGGCATTTATTGTGTAGGTGTAGTCATTGCAAATAATTTTTTCTAATTGGTTAAAACCAACTCTATTCCATAGGTATTTGCGACAACAAAGTCTTGACCAATTAAAAAAAATTAATGTTATCGCAAAGACATGAAATTTCAAGTTTTCACCAAAAAATGGCAGTGAAATTGGCTGTTTATAAAATATTTACGAGACCTCATTTAATTGCCGTCAAAAAAAGTGGTTCTGGAATCTTCTTTTTCAGATTAAATAAAATGGTGTCATGTTGATGACTTATTGCGATGACATTTTTTATAATTTGTCGTTGTAAAGGTTCTGTGTGTAAACCTTGACGCATAACCTCTTTCCCCCCATTTTTTTTCAATTTTTTTCTCACCTTTCCTTCAATTCTCTCTTCTCTTACTATAGTTTTGCCTCCCAAAACCCTCAAAAATATTCATTTTCCTTGCACAAACCTTAGAGATTACTAATAATCCCTAAAGAAACTCCCAGAAAAACCCAAAATCCCAAAACTCCCTAAATTTCCCAAATATTCTCTTTTGAATTTCTTCTGTTGCCATCACCTCCGCCGCTATCATGGTTGCCGCCGCTCATCGTTGTCATCATGTTGCTACCAACCATTGAATTTCCAACCCCTGATTTAGTGGGATTTGGAGTGTAAAAGTTTTTATATTTTTAGAAAAATGTCGAGAAACACTGAGAATATTGTGTAATGTTGAAAACTTAGTGCTATGTGATTGTGTTATTTTGAGAAATTTTGTTAATTTTGAGAAATTTAGATTGTGATTGTGTTGAGAAATTAAGTGTTGAGAATTTTGTTTCGCATTGGTATTGGGTTATGTTTTTTCTTGGATATTGGATTAAGTTACGTTTTGTTGTCATTATTGTGGTGTTGTGATGATTATGTTGAGAAAGTTTATGAGATGTTATTAGTAAAATTGTTTAATAAAGAAAGCTTACAATTGAATTGGATGTTTTATTGTTGTTGTGATTGTTATAATTAAAAGTATGATTAATTTGTTCTTTAAGTTGTTGATTACACTTGTTAGGATTTTTATATTGTTGGTCCAATTTTTATTATTAATATAAGTTAGTATATAAGTTGTTTTAATTCTTATAATCTTAAAATTATCATAGTTAATAAAAAAAAGTAAAAAAGAAAAATTATATAAGTAATGTAACATTTATTAATAGGAACAAAATAAATTCTTCTAAAAAAGAAAAGAAGTAAAATTTTAAAAAAATTAATTAACAATATAAATATATTATTTACTAATAGAAAAAAATTAAAATACGAAAAGAAATAAAAATTTTCTTTAGAATTAAGTAACAACTCTAAAATAAAATAATATAATCTATATTTTAATTAACAATTAATTATGAAAAAATAAATTTAAATTTAAATTTAAATTATATGAAAATTTAGAGATAAGATTATTATAAAATTTGGTAAGATTTCATCAATTTAATAAATAATTTGTGCCTTTTTTTTAATAAATCCTTATTATAAATTGATGAACAATATTATAGTTTAATAATTAAAATATTATTATTTAGGAATTAATTAATATATTGTCTATATGAAAAAATAAATTGAAATTAAAATTATATGTTATTATAAGTTGATAAATAATTATAATATTATTCTTTACGAAAATTAAGAAATTAATTTTATTTAGAAACAATACATAGAATTATCATAAATTTGATAAAATTGCATAAGATTTAATAAAATTATTACTTTTTTTTGGAGATGGATAGGTTTGATATGTATGACTTTGTGTTTTTATTTTGCACGTGCATGTATAAGCTTACCTTAGACCCTTTCAAGAATTGGTATGTAGTAACATCGATGCTTGAATTGTCTCATTCATATAGTTTCATATTGTAATTTACGTGTTCGCTATTCAATTTCACCTATGCCTTTGGTAGAGGGTTTGGTACATCTTCCTTTGTTCTCTAGGTGTATACCTAATAGCACACTTAGGAGAACTAAAAAGAGATGCTGTTGAAATTTGTACAAAAAATGGGTATTATGGGGTGAGTGACACAATACATAAATTACAATGTTGAACGAGATGGATCCTTACCCTGTAGGTTTGAGTAAAGGTGATGTGTAGAATTGCATGCATACATTGACATGACTGATTTAAATAAACATGTTTGTTATCATTTATAGTTAACATGTCGATTGACAAGAGTTAGATGTAACTGAAGAACCAGTTTTCAATGAGTATTGGGATGGTTCGTGAGCTTTTATTGAGTTTTCTAAGAATTATGCAAATTTATTTGGTAATATCAGTTGTCATTGTATGAAGTGTAGAAATCATGATATGCTGCCAGTTAAAATAATGAAAACACACATACATCGATCCAGTTTTGACATGTCGTACCATCATGCCTGACAACTAGACTCACATATACTTTTGTCTTATGCATGGTAATTCAAATTTGTCCGACCTGTCATAAAGAAATTCGTAAGCTGGCATTGGGATCTGATGAACATATTTTATCAAGCACCAATAACAGATAAATTAATCCCTGATCAATTATCCGTTTAATTATTGACTTCAATGTCTTTCTATTATAGACTTGAAGTTGCACTCCCAATTATATACTACATTATGAGACTCTTGAAATATAAGTCATGTCCATGACCTCTCTTATTAGGTGTATTTCCATAGGTTATCCATAATTGGATTAAGAACTTAGTTCTACTTTACCTTATGACTATTGTATCTCAAAGTTCTATTATTTCATTATTGAAAAGTTCATTCTTTTTATAACACATACAAAAGAAATATCGTCTGGTTACCATATGTACTCATATGACTAAGGCCTTGTTATATTTTCCAACGCCTGAATAATGCCTTTAAAAGGATAACATTAACTCTTTTTTGGAGAGCTATGAATTCTATGTTTGTTGATTGTGCTCTTATAGAATATAGGTTGCATCTTGAACATGCAACAATGGAGACTTCATTCATCGAAACTCTTGCCTTTGGCATATCAAAACATATAAGCTATAAACATAGAGTCATGAATCCACTTTAAAATTAAGATAACATATAAATGATTATTAAAGAGAATTGATTTAAGTAAAATAAAATTATTATTAAGTCAATTTAACTTTAGATCTAGTTTAGTATGTGACCACCATTAGGTGTACCATACCAATGTGTCTACCATGGAGTCAATCCGCTTCGACAACCAAGATAAGCTGCCTCCTCATTTGGACATAAGTCCCTATTACAGCCTTGTCATGTATAAAATGCCCAACTCTATACATAAACTGTAGACTATATAGTTTAGACCATTAGTCTCTAAATTGGATCTTTTTCGCATATAAACTCCATATATATCTAATTCTAAGATTTAGTTCTAATAACTACGGATCACATGTTTATTAATATACAATCATTGATATGATAATAATATGAGAACCATTATTAATGCATAAAATATTTGTATTATTATTTATTTAACCAAAAATATCATAAATACAACTAAAGTATTTATTCCATAGTGCACCAATCTTAAAAATCTCTCACTTGCCCTAAGTGAGTAAATGTGACATATTGTGCACCACCATGCCTTCCATAAAACCCTTAATTGCCAAGGTCATAGTAAAAGATAGACAAGGTTATCTTTGGATGCTAATTAACAAAACCATCACATTGCGACTTTGCAAAGTGCCTAACAATATGATACCTTTTATTGATATGTTTACTCCTCTTGTGGTGTCTTGAATACTTAGTATTTTGTAATACAAAAATATAGATTTATCTATGTCATAAACTACCTCAGGATTTCCAAAGAAATATTCTTAGCCACACAATTTCCTTGGATGCCTCAGTGGCAACCACACATTCGACTTTCATAGTAGAATCATCAATACAAGAATGCTTGATTATACTTCCACTATGAATCCACTTCCTAGCGTAAAACTGACCCTATAGTTGATCTTTTCAAATCTAATCTGACTGGATGTCAAAATCCATGTATCCTATAGGTGTTAGGTCCTTTCTAGCATACATTATATAGTCTCTCATTCTCCTAAGACGCTTGAGTTATATGCTTGACTGTCTGCCAACATTTTGGCTTAGGATTTGATTGATACCAACTTACTATTCCGATTGCATGAACAAATATCCTATCTTATGCAAAGCACAACATACATTATACTCCCTCTACTAAAGTAGAAGGAACTCTTCCATGTATTCTCTTTCCTCTAATCCCTAAAGACAATCATGTCTAGAAAGAATGATTCCATGCCGAGTAGGTTAAGTACCTATTTTGAAATTTTGCATTGCAAACCTCTCTAGAACTTTATCTATGTATTAGGTTTTGAGATAAAACTATTCTTACTGTTGCTAAATAGTTAAATCCAAATAACATATTTAGCTTTTCTCAAATCCTTTAATTCAAACTATTTGGATAACCAAACTTTGATCAATGATATTGTGCCTACATCATTCCCAATGATTATAATGTTATTAACATAGAGTACTAGACAAACGACTTCATATCCTTAATGCTTTTATAATGCATGGTTCGTCAAGATTTTGCTCGAACCCATATGATTTAACCACCTTATCAAATCTTATGTTCTAGGTTCAAGAAGATTGCTTTTGTCCATCAATTGACTTAGCCAACTTATAGATCTTATCTTGTTAGCCCTTTGTCCTGAATTTGTCAGGCTGTATCATATAGATACTATCCTCAAAATTATCATTCAAGAATGCAATCTTGACATCCATTTGTCTTATCTCATGATCGAGATACCCGGAAATGAATAAAAGTATGCAGATAGACTTTAGAATTGCTACAAGTAAGAAAGTTTCATCGTAGTTGATGTTCACTTTCTACTTGTATCCCTTTGCTGCAAGTCTAGCCTTAAAAATTTTCACCTTTTCATCCATTTTGCTTTTTATCTTATAGATCCTTACACTCAAAGATTTAATCCCTTCAAGTGTTTCTACAAGCTTCCAGAGTACATTAGAAACCATAGATTGCAATTTAATGATCATGGCTCTTTAACAGAGTTTTACATCAACATCCTATATAGAGTTACATTATCAAGTGAGATCACCATCAGATTTAATGACCTTGGCCTAAAGGCCTCACATTAATTCTTGGTAGGTTGATAAACAACTCTCCTACTACGACGATGCTCCCTAGGTTGTTGATTTCATTTTAGTTTCTCTACCACAATTAGAATACCTTTCACATTCCGAACCTTTGAACTGATTTAATCAATCCTTAACTCCTTAAGCACTAAATTGCTTCAAGGTTAAAGTCTTGCATGTAACTTTCCACAAGGAATGTTACAAGCTTGTAAACCAAGACTTTATTTTATTATAGAATAATCCATATTTTTTCCTTTTAGGATATCTTATAAAATTATGAACTTCTAAACAAGATTCTAACTTTCTAGCTTCCTTATCCAGAACATATCCTAGACCTTAAGAACAGCTTTAGTTGGAATATCGCTAAAAAGGTAACGTGCAATTTGAAGTACATATTCCTAAAAGATACACATGGCGTTGTATAATTCATCACGGACCATACTATACCCAACAAGGTTATATTTCTAATATCTGCCAGACTATTCTATTATGGAGTTCCCAGTGTAGTCAAAGAGGATAGAATCCTATTCTTTATTAAGAGTCCTACAGATTTGTAGCAGAGGTCTATTTCACCCCGATCCAATCGAAGTGTTATTATGGGTTTAGCTAATTGCATCGCCAACACATTTATATAAACACAATTGTTTGTGTGCACTAAGTCTAGGACTTCTTTGGCTCATTTTCCTTTTAACCCTAAAAAGGCCCTTTAATCATTTTGGCCCCCTTTAAACAAGCCTCATTGTGGTAAAGGTTCTACTTTTAAGAAACTTAGAAGACCATCTTTAGCCAACCTTTGTATCTTGTTAAGACCTATATGACCTTAATTATAATTGCCAAAGATATGTCTTATTAGATTAAAAAAATTTAACTCTTTTTAGAGTTATTAATTGGTTAGGTGTCAAGTAGTGTAGACTTCTTTAGTTTGATAAAGTAAATGTTCTTGTGAATCTCAAAATTTTTAGATTAATATGCACGGAACCGATATGCACTACTGTTGTAGGCATAACTAATGAAGATGCAATCAAGCGTTTTAAGACCTATTATCATCTTCTTTAGTATAGGTACCATAACTTTTGTGAGACACCCCTACACTCTCAAGTGTTTGTAGGAAGGCTTTCTACCTTTCCACAGTTTATAAAGGGTCATGTCTTCTTGCTTCCAGGGTACCTTATTTAAAAGGTAATTAGCCAACAAAATGGCTTCATTCCACATGTTCTGTGGCAATTTAGAACTTATCAGCATCGCATTCATCATATCCTTTAAGGAACAATTTTTGCGTTCAGCCACACCATTTGACTGAAGTGAATAGTGTGGCATAATTTCATGAATAATACCATGTTGTGCACAAAATTCACTAAATGGTTCTACATATTCACCACCATGATCACTTCTTACTATCTTAATTTTCTTATTAAGTTGGTTTTCAACTTCTTGCTTATAGAGAGCAAACTTCTTTATAACTTCATCTTTACTTTCAAGCAAATATACATAGAAATATTTTGCGCTATCTTCTATGAAAGTGACAAGATATTTGTTTTCGCCTCTAGTTTGAACAAATTTTAAGTCGTAGACATCATTATGTATCAAATCAAGTGGCTTAGTATTTCTTTCAATCGTTTGGAATGAACATCTCGTTAGTTTTGCCTCTACACTTATTTCACACTTATGTTTGGGATTAATATTAAACTTGGGTATGTGATCCAAGTTAATTAGTCTACGTAAATTATCATAATTAACATGACTTAGTCTACCATACCATAAATTAGAAGACTTAAGCATATAAACGGAAGAATTTTTTATTTTTATTAATGGAATTAGGCTTAACAACCATTACATTCATTTTCTACATCTCATCTTTCACATAACCGTTTCTCACATACATCCCATATTTAGACAAAACTATTTTATTAGCTTTAAAAACCATCTTGAAGCCATGTGAATTCAATAGAGTTCCAAAATTAAGATTCTTTCGAATATCAAGCATATACAACATATTTTGTAGCTTAACTTCCTTATATGATGTCATTTTTAGAAATACCGTCCCTTAGCCCTTGATTTCAGATATAGCAGAGTTGCCTATGTACAACTTTTCTCTGGAATCTGACAGTACCAGTTTAGTAAAGGTAGCTCTATCACAGAAAACATGATGTGTGGCCCCAACGTCTAGCCACCACTCCTCGTATTGGAGTCCACCATGTTGACTTCAAAGACCACAACAGAAAGACTAATGTTTAGCATTTCTTGCATGGTGGTGTCCACCATATTGGCCTCATTCTTCTTGTTTCCCTTTGGCAATCTACAATCTATCAACTTGTGACCCACATCGTCACAGTTAAAACACTTTCTTTGGAATTTCTACTTCTTTGAAATTCTTCCCTTAGGCCCCAACTTGAACCCCGACTTATTCTTCTTACTCTTAGAGCTTTTGTTATGCTCCACCACATTTGCCTTGGCAATAGACGTATTAGAAAGCTTTTTCTTAGATCTTCTATTGTCTTCCTCAATATGAGGTTGAACAATAAGATCTTCAATGTTCATCTCCTTACGCTTGTGCTTCAGATAGTTCTTGAAGTCATTTTACGTAGGGGTAGTATCTCTATAATTGCAGCTACCTAGAAAGACTTACTAATTACCATTCCTTCTGCGTGAATTTCATGAATGAGTAATTGTAGTTCTTAAACTTAACTAATTACAGTCTTAGAATCCACCATTCTATAGTTCATAAACCATCTAATTATGAACTTTGTAACACCAGCATCTTCTGTTTTGTACTTAGGGTCTAAAGACTCCCACAGAATATAGTTTTTGCACAAAAAGTCAGAATACTTCCACACTTCAACAACAAGCAAAGTCTAAGCATCTATTTCATCATCTCTAATAGTAGGAGGAACCTCTTTTAAGAATCTCACAAGATTTAGTTTTGTCAAATAATATAACATTTTTGTTGTTAAGTTTTAAAATTCAGTCCGCTGAATTTCTTAGGTATCTCATTGTGGTTCATAGGAACCGAAGCTGACAAAGGTTGCGTCGAGGTCGATGCATGAACCTAAGGAGACAACACCGGTGTCTCAAAAATGACAGTTAGAACATTATCAGTTGGAACAACATTCATGTTATTACCCATTTCTGAAAATAGAACCACAAATTAGTTTCCTTTAAAAATCATTAAAAGAAACTAAGACCGAAACAAAACTATATAAAAAAAAGTTTGATGTAAAACCATAATGTTAACAAACTGACCAAAACCGTAAACTGTAAATTATAATATATAACTGAGACGTTAACAAATATATAACTGCAAATATATAAAATGTTAACAATTAAATATAAAACCTGTTACATTCTAATATAACAAAACAAAAGTAAACAAACGTTATATATATATACTGTTATTATAACAAATTCTTTTCCTTCTTTCTAATATTAATAACAAACTTTTTTTATTATAATATAATATAACAAATCAAAAACGTAGACAGAATAATATAAAAACTTATATAACTTAAACTATTATATATATAACTTTAACTGTTAAACCTTTTAGGGAAAAAAAAACCTGTTTATAAACGTATATACCTACATAAGTTTATATGTAACCAGAAGAAAAAAGCAAATCAAAACTTCTATTGTTTATGTTGTAAACGTTAACTAATAATATATATATATATATATATATATAACAAATTTAAAAAATGTTAAAACAGTAAGATCGAAGGACATCAAAGCAAAATTCAAAAATTTTCTTTTGAAACCAATGAACCTATTTGTTGTCAAACAGAAGCTATAATCTGTTATAAGATTGTTAGCAAAATATAGGAGGTAAACAAAGAACATGTGCGATATTAAGGAAACAATGGAACAAATATTACTATGAAATTAGAAACAAAATATTATAACCAAAGTTGAACCTTGAAACAGTGATCAAATATTAATTGGAACAAGAGTGGTAGTCGAGACACGTGTAGCTCACACTTTCCTTAAAGCAAATTTGTACCCTCTGGTTGTACACGAGGATTCGATGGACGTATGTCTCTCAGGATATAATGACAAATGACGATAGTCTATGGATAATAGAATACCATCTCTGGCAAACTTAAAACATTGTCTTCTTCTATCATCAAAAACCGTTTATGACAACACTAGACAGAACTCGAAAAAAGAAAAAGAGAGCAACAAAACTCAAAAGCAAGAGAAAAGGTTTGTGTTTATTGTGCAATTTGTATGTGTCTACATATAGAGCAACACTAGTACTTATACATGTTAGGAGATGTTACAAGGCACTCAATTTTGTGTCTATTGTGCAATTCATTTGTGTCTGCATGTAGAGTAAGAACTAGTACTTATACATGTTAGGAGATATTATAGGGCACTCAATTTTGGGTTTTATGAGCTTGGTTAATATTATCTTAATTCTGATGGCTACAAATGAGTGTATAATGTAATACCATTAGCCTCTACTAGCTACAGCTTTATGAGGTTTAATACTGAGCCATTAAACCTCTCAACAGTTAGATTCAGATTTATTGTTAGAAGCAATAAAAAATTTTGCAAAACATAGCCTATGCAATGCAAGCTCAACAAGTGCACACATTGGACTCCTAATCCACTAGGGGTGGTAATTTACACCCCTGCATATGAAAGAGTTTGTTAAATACAACATCATGCCTAAATACAAAGTGCAACCTATTAAAACTATATCAACCTTTAATGTCTAACTAATGAGGGACTCTATATTTAAGCTTTTTCTAATAAAATTCAAATGTCAATGAGCACATTTTGAGTATCAATTTGTCATTCACCCGATTGCTATTTTGAGCATATAAATATATGATTTCAATCTCCTCACGATAGAAAACACAAATCTGATAGGACCTATCATTTTTACAAAATGGTCTCACTCAAAATTATGCCTCAAAATAACTCCTCACAATGGTTATTAACCATTTTTTTCCAGCAAATTACAGCTTGTGCTCATATAAATAGGCTTGCTTTCCTTCCAAGCTGTGGAAATGGTGGTGTCGATTTACTCATGTGCGTCTTCTAGATTATTCACAACCGGCTGATAGACAACAGAAAAATTCAAGATCAGAAGGATTCAGCAAATAGCATTACAAAAACGTACATCATTTTCACTTTTTCTTTTCAAATACTAAACAAGAAAGCATACACAAAGACAAGTCACAATACTTTCTATTTAAAGCAAGAAAAAGAAAAGAAAATGCCGTCCATATTATGATGTCTTTGATCGAATTATGTGCCAACTACGAGATCCACATATGTCTTTGTACTCAAATTATAAATTTACCAAAACTTTCAATTTCTAATAGTAAAATACCTTTTGATTATAAATATGACCTGACGGTAAAACCAATATTCAAAGTACACGATCTCAAATGCATATCAAAACGACAAAACAAAAAGAACCCAAGGGGAAAATTCACAAACTTAATAACTAAGTGATGGTTTGAAAGCACCTCAACTGCTGGCTGAAAGCAGGATAGTGTGGTGAAGAACGCCTTTGTACTTCTAGTCAAGGTAACTTTTAACAAAAACATAACCGACAACAAAAATTTCAACAACACAACAAATGCCAGATCGACCCATTTTTAACTTCACTATCATTAAAAAAAAAAGGAAGAAGTTGCATCAAATTGCACAATTTTAATTTTAAAATAAACAAATAGCATACTTTAAAAATATTTAAGTACATATTATTTTTGTAATTACGTGCTTTTTTTAAACAATTGAATTTCTAGTTTCACGTCCTCCATTTTCTTCATTTTCTTATTCCCTTTCTTTTCATTTTTGTCTTTTGTTATTTTATTATTGCTTCGTATTTTTTTTGACATCATTCTACACAAAAATAAATTTTGTTTAAATCTAAATGAGTTATTTACTAAACATTGTTACATTTTAATCTATTATTTTTATTACCAGTTAATAATGGTCTAATTCTCTTGTCTCTTTTACAAAGGATAAAAACTACGTACCTTTTTTTTTTTTCCTTGAGGGTTATGTACTCTGACTTAGGTTACGTATTGTACGTGATTTTTTTATTTTTCAATTTTCAATTTTTATTTTTTGTGTTTTAATTTTGTAAACAGTCAAGTTATTATACAGTAAGCACTAAAATACCTTTATTAAATTTTAAGTCTATGGGCAATAACAAGGATCGGAACTAAATTGTGCTCCCAAAATATATAAAGTAAGCGACTGAATATGGCAAATATAAATTTATTAAATTGCAAAAATTCATTAAAAGTTTCATATGGTATTCTGTTTCGATCAAATCAATCTATAATATTTGTTTTATCAATATATGCACAATATTTGCGATACGATGTGGTCATGTTTGATTAGAATTTTCCGCCGATGCCCAAATGGCGACTCCACTGGAGCATGACAAGTAAGGTCAATTCCAACGTAGTCTGTGTCACCTTTGCAATCATTCTGCGTTAAGAAGAACAAAGAAATGACCAACAGCTATTTCAAGGAATAGCCAAATGACCATCTAACTTCGTGTCCCTGTCCTTAAAAAAGAAGCTCCCAAAATGAACGGGAAATTTATGGGGTGGTAGGGTTACGTTTACTCACCTCATGTTTGGTCAAGTAATAAGAACCACAGTTTCTACCACAAATTCAATTATAAACGTGTAAAGCTCTTATATGCTACAGTAACAATAAAAAAAAATACTACAGTGTAAAGTTTTCATATGCTAAAATAAAAGTGGTTCTAACCACTGGTTTCCACCACCCTTTCAAACATCCCTTCATTATCGGGAAACAAATTTAGGCGGTTAGATCAAATTTGAATAGTTGATCATGGTAAACAACGTAATCTCACTATATCATGTTTTTGTTAATTATGGTGAGAACGCACTGGGCATAGATGCATCAAATGAAGAGCTTATGTCATAAAAATGATAGGGAGGTGCCAAGAAAGTGCCAAATATTCCACCAAGCAATGATATTATCTTCCTCTTATCTTGAGCAGAAAGGGGCTGCTAAAAAAAGCACTCGGGTACCCCACTGCTCATAAATAATAGGTTAAATACTTAAAATATATGTTAAATATTAGACTGAGACCTATTATTTTATAAGTAATAAAATTTTGTTCTTAGGGGATGAAAAGGATATATATGCTAAAAAAAGATCCAAGACATGCATGACCCAAAACATCTGCGAATGTCTACCTTTCATTCTCATTGCACTCAATCAAAACTTGTCCCCACTTTTTTCTTTGCCCTTGGCGCAACTATTGGCGTCATAATAATAAAGGGAAATAGCTCTAATTGTGTTCAGTGCTACAAGTATATAAACGCATTTTGCTACAGTCGATTGGATAAAAGACTTGCCTGTACTGACATTATTAGTGCTCCTTAGCACCTCTCTTCTAACATTTTTCTTTGTTAAAAGTAAGTAAATGGAGCCAAATGATGTCGGAAAAATCAATCACTTGTTGATAATAAACAAAAGACAAGGAATATAGTCATGCGGAATGCACAAATTATTCAAGCAAAGAAAAAGAGAGAAACAGATAAAAACAAACAAAAAAAAGGATTGGTTAAACAAATGCTCAACTTCTAAAAAGAGAAATAGCACTCTGATGACACGTTATCTTGATTGGTTTCACTGAGGATTTGGTGGGCGGCTGTTGGCAGCGGAGACCCTTGAGCCCCATTCAAGAAGCTCTTTGCTTGTATCATCCTTGTGAACAATCACCTCGATGAAGCATAGAGAGTCCTTCTTGTCCCCAGTTACTGTCTCAATTGCCTCAATCAGC
This sequence comes from Artocarpus camansi, assembly GCA_002024485.1. NCBI lineage: Eukaryota > Viridiplantae > Streptophyta > Magnoliopsida > Rosales > Moraceae > Artocarpus > Artocarpus camansi. The sequence continues at coordinate 18,152 of LNSY01385331.1, forward strand.
TCCTCCTCACATCGGACCTGCAAAGAAAGTTTGCAACAATTTGTCAGTTAAAAATTCGAGCATTAGCCTTTTTAGAGTATCAGTATTGACAGAAAAATGATGCTCACCTTGGCAGTCCAGCACTTGCCTTCACCGTTATGAATGGCATCGACCAAGGCGGTGTAGTTCCAGTTCTTGATCACATTGTAAGGTCCGTCGTGGATCTCTACTTCGATGGTGTATCCACCATTGTTTATAAGGAAAATGATGGTCCTCTGCTCGTTTCGCAGCATTGTTGACACATCTTGAGCAGTCACCTACGAGGCAATTGATGATAAAGACTTTGTGACCACAAAAAGAAGGTAACCAAAAGTATGTAGCTGTGGTTGTGGTAAAAATATTTTATTAAAAATGAAAAAAAGGGGGAAAAAAGAGGGAAGATTTTAAGTAGAATATTCTCCAATTTAAAACTCTAGAACAACATGCTATGCTGCAGAAAGTTACAACCAGTAGTGATAAAGCGTTTGCAAATTCTATATCGATAAACACATGTTGTAACAGGTTTTTGTAAATCGAAAAACAGAGTTCCAACTGATCTAGCTTACTTCGAAAGATTTCAAGAGAAAATGAATCAATAAATACCTGGAAGCTTCCATCACCAATGCAAGCAATCACTCGCTTCTCGGGAACAGCCTGCGCATACCCTAGAGTAGCACCAACTGACCAACCAATTGATCCATATTGCATTTGGAACTCATACCTAAAAACCCCATTTTCAAAGGTCTAGTCAGAACATACATTCCTATACCCAAAGCTTAGCAAGAAATACTAAATCCTTCTTATTTTACTTACCCGCAACCCTGTGGCAACTTAAGCTTCTGGCAGTTAAACCACGAGTCCCCGGTCTCGGCAATCACGGCAGTATCACTTGACAGCAGTTTCTGAATATGTTGAAACAGAACATTAACTCTCAAAGGCTCCTTAGGCTGACTTTTTAGAGGGCATCCTTCCGGAACAAAGATCCTGTGGTAGTTTTCATATGCAGTGGTGTTACACTTTAGCCTCTTTGCAAGCGCTCCGAGGAAATCTTTCATCAGAACACAGCCAAAAGCAGGGCCATTAGCAATTATCACCCGATCGGGCTGCAAAATAATCGCCTTCTCCTTCTTCAGAAGAAGGGAGTACCCAACAGAACTGTAGTCATTGAAGATAGGCCCCGCAAAGAGGTAAGCATCAGCTGACTCCACAATTTCGGCACAGAAGGCAGTGCTGACAGCGCCCCAATAAGTTCCAATGAAATGCGGGTGGTGTTCAGGGACAAGCCCTTTGGCTGATGGCATCACGGCAAGAGCATAACCGCAAGCGTCAGCAAGTTCCACAAACGCGTCCGATGCATGAGCAACTCGTAGCTTGGGACCACCCACCAGAACTGGCTTGACAGCCTTGTTCAAGAACTCTGCTGCGGCCTCAACTGCAGCCTCTAATCCCAGCTGATTACTCAACCTGCCTCAAAGAGAGACATGAGAAAATAATTATCAGTTAAAGCTACAAATTTTAGCTCAATTTGAACCAATATTTTCTCAATAAATCTTGTTGAAAGAGCTACAGATTTTACTTGGGAGAGAGCGAAAAGGGGACAGGCTCGCGACTGAAAGTAGGATGAGGAATGCCGGGCAAATTACAGCCTATACTGATATAAACAGGCTTGCTTTCCTTCAAAGCAGTGGAAATGGCGGTGTCGATTTGCTCGTGTGCATCTTCTAGGTTATTCACCACAGCCTTATAAGAAACACCAAAATTCAACAAAACAAGGAATCAGCAAACTTCACAAAAAACTTCAAAAGGAAGAATGAATGAATAAAGGAATGAAAATGTACATCATTTGCATCTTTTCTCCTCAAAAATACTAGACAAAGAAGCAAAACACAGAAAGCATAAACAAAAACAAGTCCCAGCACTTACTATATAAAGCTAGAAAGTGAAAACGCAAATGTCATTCATGCTAATGATGTCTATGATATGAATTATATGCCAACTACAAGATCCACAAGTAACTTGTACTCGAATTACTTAATAAAAAAAAAAAAACTTCATGGACGATCCAAGATTTAAGTGCACAAACTCATACGATTGTCAGGACCAAAAAACTCAAAGAACCCAAATTGGGAAAATTTACAAACCTGATAACAAGTGACAGTTTGAAAGCACCTCAACTCCTGGCTGAAATCAGGCAACCCAATAGTGTGGTGAAGAACTCTGTTGGTTCCATAGTCATTGGAGTTGGGCCCTCCCACAACGCAGATCAGAGGCAAGTTCTCGCTGTAAGCCCCGGCGATGGCGTTGAGCACGCTCAGACCGCCGACGGTGAAAGTCACGACGCACGCTCCGACGCCACGAGCCCGAGCGTAGCCATCGGCGGCGTAGCCAGCGTTGAGTTCGTTGCAGCAGCCAATGTTTTTGAGTCCGGGCTCGGCGATTAGGTGGTCGAGGAGGGTGAGGTTGAAGTCGCCGGGGACGGTGAAGACGTCGGTCACGCCGACCTGGACGAGCCGACGCGCCAAGTGGCGACCGAGAGTGGCCTCCGACGAGTTGAAGACGGTGGAGGGAATAGAGGAGGAGGAGTCTTGGATGGTGCAAACGGCGGCGTTTGGTGGGCAACCTATGTCGTTGCTCGTAGGCTTGCACACGTCCACCGCTCCAATCTTGGTGTCCATGGATAGTGGAACGTTGATGTGTGTGAGTGTGCCTGTTTTTTTTTTAATGGGTTGAAAGGATTTTTTCTTTTTCCCAATTGATGTGATCACAAGAGTGTTTGTGTTGAGGGGAAAAATGTGGAGAGCGAGAGGGAAAAAAGAGCGTTTGGTTGTGGGATTGTTTTGATGGTTGTGACTGTGACGATGGGCAGTTTTTGTAGAAAGTGTTTTGGGTGGGAAGTTTTATAGGCTGGGAAAGTGTGTAGAAACTAGGGGCGGTTTTTGTAAAAAGAGAGGCCTCGAGAAGCAGTTGGCGTCCGCGGATTCTCCTGCTGGGCTTTTATCTTATTGGGGAGTAAATTTTTAATATTATATAAAAGTCTTTGCATAACAAGAATGAGATCCACGAGGAAAGAATAAAAACAAAATTGGTGTTAAATTAGTGCCGGTTATTGTGCGAGCAGGACGACACGTACCCAAGAGACTGCTATTATGGTACGTTTATTTTAAGTATTTTTTAAATCAATAAATTTAAATATAGATTTAAATATTAAAATTTTTTTAAATATGTGCTTATTTTCTTAAAATCTAAATCAAATAAGTATCAAGAATTTAAGTTTTTAAAATTTTAGCTTTTTTAAATTCTTTATACTTGGATACCTTTGTCATAATAAAAGCTAAAATTCTCTCTCTTATATTTGAAAAAAAATCATAACTTATTTTTTTTTTCATTGTGTTTCTAATGAAGAAAGGAATAAATTATGATCTATATTGTATACTTTTTAGAATCATCAACATTAATATTTTATTAGATTTGTTAATAAATCAAAAATTATTTTCACAACCTTTGCAAACACAAATTTCAATTTTACTCTATATTTAGATTAAAACTTAAATGCATATTCCAACGTCAATTTAGATAACAATTCAAATGAGTAATTTAAATCATACAATTTAAATTAAATTATTAATTCGAATTAAGTACCAAACAGGCCCTTAAAATACTAGAAAGTTTGTAGATTGTTATCAAAATGGAGAGAGACTAATGCTTCGTTTGGTAAAAAAGAAAGAAAGTAAGAGGGAACAAAAAACTATTAAAAAAAATTAGGAAAATTAAAGATTTTGATTTTTCTTTTATTTGTTTAGTATGTAATGTAGAAAGAAAATGATTTTATTTTTTTTGTTTGGTATTATAAGAAAAACCAAAAGAATAAAAAATTACTATTAATACAATTATCATTTTGTCCAAATATTATATAGCTATTTCCCTAATTTGGTGCCTAAATTTTTTGTGAAATTTTAACTTTACTTTTTTTTTTCATGGTTATTAAACTTTTCTCTCACACAATCCATTCATATTTAAAGAGATCAATTTTGATAGGACTCACATACCATTCTTCCACCGATTTTTCTTTTCTATTTTAAGTTCTTTTCTACCAAACACTACATCATATCAAATTCCATTACAAAATCCTTCCAACATTTTCTTTTCCTATACTTTTCACTTATACCAATCAGAGTATAAGGCTGGCTCAGTCA
>LNSY01385332.1:0-11395 GCA_002024485.1 Artocarpus camansi
AAAAAAAAAAAAAAAACCATCTTTCAATATATCTAAACATTGAAAGACTTGTGTCACGTACATTAATTTACTGGTTAAAGGTCAATAAAATATGGCATAAATTCAAAGATATAAAAGTTATGACATGCCACCTAATTTTTGTTATTAGAATTTCCTTTCTCTTGTTCTCTTTGGCAATGTTTTGCACATTGAAGTGGATAGGATTATGAGAACAATTGTACTAATGTATTCGTTACTCAATAGAATTTTATTAGAAAAAAAATGTTTGAAATTTTACTTCATTATATATCATATTACATTAATTTACGACAAGCTCTGGCGGTGGGCCACGACAAATCTTGAAGGTCTTTTAGCCGGTGGGGTTGATCAGTGGCCCTCTTGTAAAAACATTATAACCCAATTCGGGGATTGATAAGTCCCATGTATTCATGTGGTTGATTCCACACTTGTGGGACTATTTTTTCAGTCAATGAACTCGTTCTGATCAATATTAGTTCCCAAATTACATGGGATCGAGATTATTTATCCTAATCCTAGAATGAACCTAGTGTAACAAACACGCCTTTTGTGAGACAAGATTTCTTATTTAAGATGCATAACCCTCGCTGTAAGTTTGATCTCGTTAGTTTTATACGTGAAATTAATATATGAAGGATATATACTACAACAAATATGTTCTTCCACGCATGATTTGCTTCTTGCTACATGATTTTTTTTCATTCAATATATAAATTTATCTATCCTTTTTGGTATTAAAAAACTATATTCCATATAAATGAAAAAATTAAGAACTGGCCAAAACATGACTGTAACACACGGGACGAGACAAATAATCATGGGACCATAACAATTCCATGAACTAAAATCAGAAAAAAAGAAAAAAGAATCTCAAAAAATTTGTCTACTGCCTTCATAACCTGAGCAAACTCCCTTCGTATAAACTCCAAGAAAGAGGAGATCAACATAATTGGCAAAATGTCACCTTGAAGCCCAAAACTTTGTGAAGTTCAATTTAGATCTTCTACTGTGTGAAGTTCATCTCGAAGGCTAGATCTCTTTTTCTTGTCGTTGTTGTCTTGCAAGACCCATACAAACTTCGACGGGCCCATCGTCGGTGAGATACATTGTCGGTGGCCTAGTGAAGCGACCGGTAAGTTTTTTGTATTTATATATAAATATAGTATTTATCATCTGTCGGTTGTCTAGAAAAATCGTTAGTAAATTTTTACATTTTTAGAGAAATACTGTATTTTTTAATTACCAATGACATCATTATATAGACGAAGTCCAACAACATCGTCGGAAAATAGTAGTGTATTTCAAAGAAATACTATGTTTTCATCATTTTCAGTTGTAATAGGCTAATCTACACACTCACCAATTTTGTTGGCTTCAAAAGCGCTAAAATTTTGGTTTGTTTCTCTATGCCTTACTTATATAAATCAATTTTAGCTAAAGTCTTATAATACTAACCAAATCATGTGTTATAAGAGAAACCCAATGAACAATGACCAGTAGCGTTTTTTATTTTTTTATTTGTTTGGTTAAACGAAAAGATTAATAGATATTTAGTAAAACCATAGGATGAATATTTTGAAATTTGGAGAGAATTTTTATGACATTAAATTTACTACATTTGTCTAATAATGTCGTAAAAGCATGTATATGATGACATTTGACAATTAAATGTCCTCTTAAAGGCTTTTAATGACATTTTGAGAAAAATGCCATAGATTTTCTATCGTGAAAACCACTTTTTGTTGTAGAGGTAACATATGAAAGCTTTATACTATAGCTGTTAAGAGCTTTATACTATAGACGAATCAAACTAATGGACTTGAGCCAGTGTGCCAAATGAACGGTAAAAGAACTTGTATTTAAAAAATCTCATCAAAATTCAAATAACATGACTAAAATATTTAAAGCAAAAATTTGAACTTTTATTTATGCCAAAGTATAGCATTAGAGTATTTTTATTGATTTTCATGTCATATAGGCCTGAAGAAGAGAAGGGTTGCTCACAATTGTTAGCTTCTAGGTTTCAAAGGAAATATTTTAATTTTTGTTTTAGTGACAACAAACAATTAATTGCTTAAATGCTAATGATTTATCTTAAGTGTGTAAAGGCATTTAGTATTATTATTAGTGCACCTCAAGAAAATCAAAAGGAATTTCTATCAAGGCTCGGAAGAAATTAACGAAGGCAAACAATCTACTAAGAGCTTGAAGATTGAAGAAATGTCATCAACAAGTATGAAGAATAGGTTTAAGTTCATTTCTTAGCCTGTATGATGTTAAAGTATGTACATGATTTTTATCAAGTTTAATTGGCTCAAAATCTTAATTTATGCTTGAACTTGATTTCAAACTATTTCAAAATTGAGTTGAAAACATTTGAAGTCTTGGAATTATATTCAAAATTGTTTCTATTTCATTACATTTGTTTTCAAGTCTTAAAATTAATTTAAGAAAGGTTTTTAAGATGTTTAAAATTGTTTTTAAACTCAACACCTTTTAGAACCAAAAGTTAAGGTGCTTGACTACTTGGAGAGGTATGGTCGACCATGCATATGTATATGTAGCCTACCACACTAGCTTGAGGGGGGCTAGTTCTCTAGCACCGTGGTCGACCACGTCCACTATACTAGGGTTGACCATGATGTCCAACATCTATATTTTTAGCTGTTAGAAATATGTTTCAAACAGTTATAAACGGCTAGTTTTGAGTTTTCACCTATGAATAGCCTCATTTATGACCTTAGCAAGTACGAAGAACACCTAAAATCAACCTTATATCATTTTATAAGTGTTCTTTAAGCTTTTGATCAATATTTGAGCGAAACTTGTTAAACATTCTCATTGTGTGCTTGATGATCTCCTAGTTTGTTCTAAATTATATTTCATCCATTTCTAGGAGTTAAGAGAGAGTGGTTGAACACTTCCAATCATTATAAGACGAGTGAATTAGGTTTCCAAAGCCTTAGAAATTTTAAGGTTGTTTTGGGTTTGCCAATCTCCATATGAAATTGGCGGGGTTACTTTGGTTAATCAATCTCTATATAAAATTGACGATTGTAAAAAGATGTGGTGAGCCTCGGGTAGAAAAACTCACCGGATTGTAAAAGAAGTAATTATGCCGAAAAGACGGTCGTGATAGTAGAAGAGGCTGAGTTAAAGACTTTGCTTGGTTATAATAGACGTAGACGTATTACCAAGCCACTATAAATCGTGTTTGCATTTCTCTATTCCTATCTCTTTACATTATCACACTTATATTTTGCTGAAATTTATTATCTTTGTTATTTGTGTGTTGCATTCACTTGTGCGTTTAATATAGAAAATTCTAATAATTGTGAAAAAGTCTTAAAACCCAATTCACTCCCTCTTGTGTAGCTATTTTTGGGCTAATAATTAGTATCAGAGCTAGAAGTTTGTATCCATTTTTGAAAAAGATTTAATAATCTTGAGCATAACTACTCAAATTTTCAAAATATGGAAGGTCAATCTACTACTTGACCTCCTTTCTTCAATGAAGTTGATTACAATTATCGGAGGACTAGAATGACAATCTATTTGCAATCCGTTGATTATAATCTTTAGGATATTGTTATTAATAGTCCATATAAACCTACTAAAGAGGTGAACAATGTTTTAATTCCAAAAGATCCGAAGGAATATAATAGCGATTGTAACAGGAAATTGTCTTTAAACACCAACGTTGTAAATATTTTGTATTGTTCTTTGGATAGGAATGGGTACAATAGAATCACTTCATGCACATTTGCACAAGAAATATGGTGCACATTAAAAGTAGTTCATGAAGGAACTAATCAAGTAAAAGAGACTAAAATAAATTTCCTTCTTCATGACTACAAAATGTTTAAAATGATAGAACATGAAACTATAAATGAAATGTAAACTAGATTCATAAATGTTGTCAATGAATTAAAGTCTCTTGGAAGAACTTTTAATGACAATGAACTAGTAAGGAAGCTTATCTGATTGTTACCTCTATCATGTCACGTCAAGAGGACGACATTAGAAGAAGCAAAGGATTTATCAACTTTACCGCTGGAAGAATGGGTGGGTTCCCTCATGACTCACGAGATTACAAGGAGAAAAAACAAAGAAGAGGAAGACAAGATAAAGAAATTTGGAATTTCTTTAAAGGCATCCATTTTCAAGAAGAAGAAAATGAAGGCAAGGAAGATGACTGCATCAATCAAAAGGATCAAAGAAATAGCCTTCCTAGTGAAAAAGTATAAAAAGTTCTATAGGAAATTTAACTGCAGGAAAACTTCTAGAAAAAGACAAGAGCACCATGAAATTTCAAGAAATGAAAAATCAAAGAAAGCTCTTCAAGCCACATGGGATGAGAATGAATCAGAAGATTCGAGCAACGAAGAACCAAGAGAAACGACCAACATGTGCCTTATGGCATTTGAGAATGATGAGGTAAGTACTTCAAACTTTTTCGATAATGAATGTGATGAAATTGATTTCAAAGAATTATCTAAAGCCTTTGATGAACTTCACGATGACTATGAAAAATTGGCTATTAGAAATTCAATGCTTAAAAAGAAAGTATCTATACATATGGAAGAAATAAAATCATTGAAAATTGATAAAACTAAGAGTTATGCTTTGATTAAAGAGAATGCATCTTTAAAAGAAAAAAAAATTGATAATTTGACAAAAATTATTTCGAAATTCACCAATGGAAACAAAAATTTTGATTTAATGCTTGGTGATCAATGTTTTGTCTTTAGCAAAGGTGGTTTAGGATCTAAACCACATATTGAGCAAAAATATTAAAAAATTATTTTCTTAAAACGTCAACTTATTCTCAAAATCCAACATATGCATGCACATATTGCAATCAAGGTGGTCGTACCGCATCTTATTACCACTTTAAGAAAAATGTATATTTTGGAATTAAGCAAAAATGGACTTCAAAAGGCTCAACAATTGACAAGAATGGACCCAAAGCTATGTGTGTACCAAAAACCAAAACTTGAACTACTTTGTAGTGAGCTTGGAGAGGTTCTTAGATTAAAAGGATCAAGAATATATGAAGAGGAACCATTCATATGAGTTTGGAGACGTTACTTGACGATGGGCTAATTAGGAAATCAAGTTCATTCTTTAGTCTAAGGTTTCAATTTGAAGAGGTTATGTGTCTCTAATTCATTTGTATCTATTTTTGTGTTGAAGTTTGAAATCTTTGTATACATGGTTGATTATTTTTACATTGTTTTGTTTTATGCTTACTTTGTCGTGATAGAATATGTGAAGTCTATGTTCGTCATGCATATTTTGTTTTGAGATTTTTTGTCTTGTTTTGTTCATTAAAAATATCTTGTATTGCTTAAAATCTTTCCTAAAATCTTCATGAATTTTTAAAGGGAATCCCATAAGTGAATGTATGATTTTGCTTTTACTTATATCTTCCTCTTAGCATATATGCTTTGTTAAAATGGTATATGAATATTTCTTGTATGCTATGAATGTTTTAACATTTTTTTTAATTTTTCTAGATCATTCTCGTGTTTTCAAAACAGATTTCAGCATATGACTGCAGTAGCTTGGAGTGTTTCTCGAGTAGCTGCAGTCGACTACTACACGTATAACGCGGTCGATGGTATCATCGGCGAGGGCCAATCTAAACCCAACCTGTGACGTGTTTAAAAGGAGAAAATCTCTCTTTTTCTCTCTTTTTCTTTTGTGATTTCTTGCCCTAAGAAGAGCAAAATTTGTTTTCCCAACCTTCCATTTGATTTCTTTTGGTTCAAATCAAGTTTTAGCGAGTTTTCACTACAAATTTTCATCAAAAACCTTTTCAATCTCTTCCAAATTTGTCCAAAACTATCCAAAGTTCTTCAAATTCATCCATCATCTCTCAAATCTATTTTTGAGCTCTTGGGTCTTCCAAAACGTTTCTTGGAGAATCTTTTAAAAATTGGCGAGGTGTGGAGAATCTTCCAGAAGGCACGAAAAATGCAAAGCAATAAACAAGAATGAAATAAGTACTGCTCTAAGGTAAAATATGACCCTAGTGTTTTGATTGCTAGTAATAGAAAAACATATTTAGCCCTTACAAAAAAAGACATACTACTAGAAAAAATTATTATGTTTAAGGAAATGAGGTCATTGAACCTAAGGAATTTATTTGAATGCCTAGGTTTTAAACCTTGTAGAAACTAGAGAGTGGGTATATCCTAGACTTGTAAGAACTTTTTATGCCCAAATGAATGCCAACCCTGAGAATCTCATTATTTCTTATGAATTAAAATGCAAAACCATTATTTTAGATTCTTAAACAACCAATCTCGCCTTAGGCACACCCAACATTGATTTGCCTGTTCGTTCTTTGGATACATTTGGTATAGACTTTCAACCTACGAGAATGTATGGTACACTAATGGAGGCACATAATGGCGTCATCCTCTCAAACCAAGAGCTAGAGACCTACCTATTCGAGTGATAGACTTGCACCATATAGTTTCATTGAGCCTTATTCCTAAGGCAGGTCACAAAGATAGCCTGACCACTTTTGACATCCCTCTTATGTATTGCATACTTGGTGGAACCCCATTAAACATAGGGCAACTTATCCTAAACCACATCATAGCAGCTTCTAATGGTCAATCTGGGGCCACTTTATCTTATGGGATGCTTTTGATTTGCATTTTTAAATATTTCAAAGTTTCTCTAATCGGAGAATAAGAGAAATATCAATTCGCTCCTAACATGTTTTTTAATGCCACAAACCATAAAAGAATAGGTTTAGAAGAAGTTAATGGCATTTGGCATCGTGAGGGAAAAGGTCCAGCTCCATATCCTTAAGAGGAAGAAGAGCATAAATTTGAGCAGGCAGAAGCACAAGTTGCAATGGAAGAAGATGCACCTCCTTAAGATTATCTTACTGGTTCTTCTTCTCAGCTTTCCTATTAGTATCCTCTCTAAGATGGATAACCTTGAGTCTAATCTTGCCACCTACTGTGCTTATATGGATGAACAATTTGCCGTCTTTTGAGTATACATTGATGATCAGTTTTCTATGCTTAGCAACACCATAAGCAGTATATTGGAGAAGCTTAGAAGATTTAACATGTGAGGACTGCCTCCATCATGGTTTTATTTTTCTTACTTTTGTTTATGTTTAAAACTTTGTTATGCTTTAGTTGTTTTTAGTATTTTGTTTTCTTGTTTTAATCTTTGAACATTTTATTATCTTACAGATTTATAAATTCCATGTTGAAATTGACTTTGAGTTGATATTTGTTGTAAATTTACTTTTTATAAGAAAAAGTTTAAGATTGATATTAACATGCAATATCTTGTCTCGAATTACTCGAATATGCATAATAAATTTGAATAATTACATGGTTTAGTATTTGCATAACTTTGTTCGAAGCAGGGTGAACTATTATTGTAGGGGGAGCTTTGCTTCTCTAATAAATAGTTTGCGTTCTTGTTTGATGCAAATGAACTTTCACATAAATCTTTGATTTTTAAGGCTATTTTGATCATAAAACACTTCCTTAATAGGTTCTTGGTTTAAGGGGGAGTAATATTACTATCAATAGGGGGAGAGGGTGTTCAAATTGATTGTCTTGCTTTATTTTGTTTCATATCCCTAGAAGCTAAGTCTTTTTATGCAGGAAAAGTCATGTTTACAGTTTTTAATTAAAGATTATCTTTGTATATTGCATTTGGATTGAGATTGAGGCTCTCATGACAAATTTCATCTCAAGATATCGATGAAAAGTTTTGGTTGTCTTTTTTATGCACGTTTGCAACTTATACACATGTTTGGGGGGAGTCTAACTCTTTTTGACATAGGAAGTAAAATTTTTGCATATGTGCTTACTCTATGTATTTTTGAAGCATTGTTAATTTCGGAGGGAGATATGCATCATGTGGTCATTCTTGGTTTATTCATCATTTTTGTTTTGATGCTCTCTATTTATGAATTTTTTTAACCCTTTTTGTTAATGCCAAGGGGGCCACGAAAAGATTTTCCTTGATTGCTTTAAAACTAAAATTTCTACTTCAAAGTTTTATTTCTATCATAAGCAATCAATTATTTATCATCATTAAAGAGGAGGGGATTGTTTGCTCCTAGGTTTCAAGGAAAATATTTATTTTTGTTTTCATGATAACAAATAATTAATTGCTTAAACACTAATAAATTATCTTGATTGTGTAGAGCCATTTATTATTATTATTATTACTATTGCATCTCAAGAAAATCAAAAGGAATTTCCATCAAAACTCGAAAGAAATTAACAAAGACGGACAATTTACTAAGAGCTTGAAGATTGAAGAAGTAGGATCAACAAGCATGACCACCTGGAGAGGCGGTTAACCACGCATAGGTATATGCAGTTGACCGCACCTTCCTAGGAGGGTTGGTTCTCCTGCACCATGGCCGACCGTGTCTAATATATTAGGGTCGACCGTGATGTCCAACGGCTATATTTATAGTTGTTAGAAATGCGCTTCAAATGGTCATAAACAACTAGTTTTGAGTTTTTTCCTATAAATAGCCTCATTTATGACCTTAGTAAGTATGAAGAACACATAGAATCAACCTTGTATCATCCTATAAGTGTTCTATAAGCTTTTGATCAATATTTGAGCCAAGCTTGTTAAATATTCTCATTGTGTACTTGATGATCTCCTAGTTTATTCTAAATTGTATTTCATCCATTTCTAGGAGTTAAGAGAGAGTGCTTAAACACTTCCAATCATTATAAGCCGAATGAATTAGGTTTCCAAAGCCTTAGTAAATTTTGTGATTGTCTTAGGTTTACCAATCTCCGTATAAAATTGATAGGTTACTTTGGTTAGTCAAACTCCATATAAAATTGATGGTTGTAAAAAGGTGTAGTGACCATCAAGTAAAAAAACTCACCAGATTGTAAAAATAGTGATCATGCCAAAACGACGATTGTGATAATGGAAGAGGCCGAGACGAAGACTTTGCCTGGTGACAATAGATGTAGGCGTATTGCCGAACTACTATAAATCATGTTTGCATTTCTTTATCCTTATCTCTTTACATTGACGCACTTATAGAAGTTTGTTATCATTGTTATTTGTGTGTTGCATTCACTTGTACTTTTTAGCTAGAAAATTTCAATAATTATAAAAAAGTTTTAAAACCTAATTCACCCCTCTTGGGTAGCTATTTTTAGGCTAAAAACAACCCCTTTAAACAGTGGTCACCACTTCGTAACCCACACAAGCACAATTATGGCTCGTTGCCTATGCAAATAGGCTTTCTCTTTAGATTGTGACCTCCTTTCTCATTGGGTTGTTGGAAAGGTTTTTTTTTTTTAGTTTGTTTATAGTGTTAGATGTGATTGTTTAGAATTCAAAGATAGTTGGGTCTTTTTATATTGTAAGTATGATTATTTTTATTTTAAGGGAGCTCTTTTTTTGTGTACTTTGCAAAATAAAGTAATTTTTGTATTCTTTTTAAACGTACAAATTGAGATTTCACATTTCACTTAAAATATATGAGAAATTATTATGATTACCTTTTTTTATTATTTTGATTTGGGTTAAATTTCAAATTTGATCCTACGACTCAAAATAGTACAAAACTACCTTCAAATTTTCATAAGTTACAACCTTAACACTTATGCTAATGAAACATTTATTTTGAGATGTTAATCACATATAAGTCACTTGACTCATGCATAGAAGGTAATACAAGAGAACAACACAATGAAAGGGTTAAGGAGTGACTCTTAGGATAAAACGAGGAGGAATTTATGTTTTTTTTTTTAAATTTTAGGATTTTATATTTTTTTTATTAATAGGTATTTGAGAAGTGTGATTAGGACTAAAAGTTTTAAACTAAAACTATAGCATATGAGAGTTTTACATTATAACTTACCTTTTTTTTATTACTGTAGCATGTGAGAGCTTTACACTATAGCAACCAAAAGTTTTGGTTAGAACTAATTTTGTTAAATACCCTTTAAATTTACTATATTACTCTTTGTTAGGTAGTCAAATGACTCGCGTATTATTAGAACTACTTAAAATCAACACTTTAATGATGAAAATATTAAAGAATGATGGAAATATTAAAGTTATAACTTTTGATAAACTTGAGAGATAACTCTTTGCCATTTAGGTTGTGAGAGATAATGTAAGAACATCTTCAATACAATGCTAATGTAGTGTTTGATAATGTAGTTAGAATCAAAACTTTTGGTTGCTATAGTGCAAAACTTTCACATACTACAGTGTCAAGAAAAAGTGTGCTATAGTATAAAGCTTTCACGTGCTATAGTGTTTTTATCCAAAATTAGTTCTAACTATTTGTTTTTACCAATACTTCCAAACACCCTATAAAATGATATACCAATAATAAGTTTATCATTTAAGTGTAAAAGAAAAAAAAAACTCTCCAGTGTAATATTATTTTTATTGTTAAATTTGTTTTATGCTAAATTTTGTGGCAAATTTACTGCAAAGTTTAGCATATAGTAAATTTGATATTTAATTTTTATTGGTTGATTGATTTTTTTGCCACAACATTCTTATTTTTTAATTATTTTAATATTAAAAAGCTACTTTTATAAGTTTTAAGAATTAATAATTGTGATAAAAGGTAAGTATGACATTTTAAATAGCGTATATATTGAAGCATAAAATAAAAAGCACATCAAATATGTTATTTTTATACTTTTTTGGTGATAAATAAAATATTAACGCTGACATTTATATTAGACATGGTCAAAAACAATCGTTATTGGTTTTTTAAATCTTTTTTGAAATGGATTATTTTTCTAGTTTAATCTAAATAGGTTGGTGTAATACTACCTTAACTATTATAGTAATAATAAACAAAATAAAATAAATGAAGAACTACTTCTATAGAGCTTTTGAGCCTAAAACTTAAAATATAGCCGGCCGAAACATTAAAGTTGGAGAATCAAATTTTGTGTTTAATTTTTAGTATCTTACCTAATGTTTAATCAATTATATTATAGTATTTTATTTAATAAAAAATATTTAAAATCAATTAAACATGATTTTAAAATTTTTAAACAATTATATTAAGATATTATATTTAATAAAATATTTAAAATTTAATTAAACATGATTTTAATTTTTTTAAAGAGTAATTTACACAAATAATTTCTTAAATTTTTAACCTTTTTAGTAGGTGATGTTTTAGTAATTTTTTTCTAAATTTTGACAAAATGATCTCTTAACTCTTGAATTGTTTGCAATTTAAAGACATTTCGTCTGATTCTACCAAAATTTTCACAGATTTGTCCACATGACAAGTCACGTGACTCTTTTTTACTAAAAGACCATAATGCCCTTGAACTTGGAAAATCTTAAACTCCTGACCCAAAAAAAAAAA